>BSBK01002705.1:860000-907500 GCA_027943335.1 Chamaecyparis obtusa
CCATATAAGGGTGGAATATTTAATCTTAGCCATATCATCCTGATTTTATTATCCCAGCTTTTAAAGGACTCTTCATAGCAGGGTTGGTCTCTAAGTTTGCTATTAATGATTTCAATAATAGATGTTTCTATTTTATTAATTATTGATTTCCATTCTAGTTTTTTTCCAGTGAATATTCTTCTATTCTATTCTTTCCATATTTTCTAGACTAATATGGAGGGAGAGATAGTCCAAATATCTCTATATAGGTTATCCTTATAAAGGGTTGGCCAAGCTTTCAGAGAGTTTAAAAGATCAGGTTGGAGAGCGGTTTTCCAACCAAGACATTGATGTAACCGATTCCAACAGTTTTGAGTAAAGGTGCAGTTAAGGAGCAAGTGGTTAATGTCCTCTGATTGGTTTTCACATAAGGGGCATCGGGATGGCCCTTCGAAACCCAATTTATTAATTTTGTCAGCTGTTAGAATTTTATTCTGCATTGCTACCCATAAAAACATTCCAACTTTAGGTAGACAAGATTTATTCCAACAAAGGTTCAAAGGCATATCTATATTGTCCATATTATGTTCCATGATTATAGATTTATAGCCCTCCTTGACTGAATAGCTACCATTGTTTGAGGCAGCCCATATCAACTTGTCTGATCTCAATTTGTGGGTTATCTCTCTAACCTTGAGTACAGCCATAAGTTTCTGATTTTCTAAGTTTGATGAGGTCGAGCTTTCTATATTTTTCCACTTCACTGCTACATCCTTGCAAAAATAATCTTTAAGATAAATACCATGGGAGTTCTTACACGCATCCATAAACTCTGGAGAGAAACCCAAACTACTTATAATCCCTCTACATTCCTTAATAAAGTTCCAGATTCGTGATCCTTTTACATGTGTGTGGGCCCTGAAAATATTGGTGGGGTCCACATTAGGGATGTATTTGTGTAATAATATCAATGCCCATTTTCTGTTAGACTCCTTGTATAACCACCAAATAAGTTTTGCACCTAATGCTTGATTCTGCCATTGTAGATTTTTTATACCTAGACCTCCCTTGGAGATTGGTTTACATAAGGTGTCCCATTTAATAAGCGCTACTTTTTTATCATCTGTTGGTCCTTGCTAGTAAAAGTCTCTGAACATTTTATCTAAATTCTTTTTAATATTAGTCGGTAGGGGGAGAACATACATGTGGTACGTGGGAATGACTGAAAATACTAATTTAATCATTGTCAACCTACCAGCTTTTGTGAGCCATCTACCTTTCCATGAGCTCTTTTTATTTTTTACTTTAGTGAGCACTTGTTGCCAAAGTTTGGAGGATAAAATTCCTTTGTTCAGATCGATACCCAGGTATTTACACGGGAATTTGCCAATTTTATATCCCATCATGTTACAAATTTCCATTTCTACTTTCAGGGTAGTGTTAATAAAGAAGATTTCTGATTTAGTGGGGTTGACTCATTGACCTAAGGCTTTCATGTACAGGTTAAGGATGTCTTTAAAGGCTTTAGCTTCTTGGTAATTAGCGAAGCCAGGTAGAATTGTATCATCTGCAAACTATTGATGAGTAATATTTGGGACATTTTCTGATGCCTTTAGACCTATGATTTTTCCTTCCATATGTTTCCTCATTATCATCCTACCTAGAGCTTCCACCATAATAACGTAGAGGAAAGGGGACAGTGGGTCTCGTTGCCTAATACCTCGGGAGATACTAAAGAAACCTTCCAGGGAGCCATTGATTAGAATCGAGATTTTGGGGGTGGATATGCAGTTGAAGATAAGATTGATCCATTGTTTAGAGAATCCAAAGGCTTCCATGCATTTACAAAGGAATCTCCAGTCTACTTTGTTGTATGCTTTTTGGATATCTATTTTAATAAGCATACTTGGGTCCTTCATTAATTGAGCAGTATGAACTACTTCTTGGGCTATAATTACCCCATCTAGGATCGATCTATTTGCAACAAAATTTTTCTATTCTTCCGAGATAATATTAGGGAGTAGCATTTTAAGTCTATTCGCTAAACTCTTTGAGAGAATCTTGTAAATAGTATTGCAGAGAGATATAGGTCTGTAATCTCCTAGATCTGTACATTCATTTTTCTTAGGGATTAATGAAAAAAAGATATTATTAATTTTGTTTAGCAATGAGCCCGAGTTTCTAGTAGCTTCCACTGCTTGCCACACTTCTTCACCCACAAAATGCCAGCACTTTTGAAAAAAACCTGCTTGAAAACCATCAGGGCCCAGAGCTTTATCTGGGTGGAGTTGAAAAACCATAGATTTGACTTCTTCCTTGGATAATTTGTTATTAATCATCTTATTGTCTGCTTTCGAGATCAATTTTGAGATAGCTTTTAACATTTCATTTTGTGCTTTGAGGTCGGTTGCTTCTATTTTATTGAGAAGGGATTGGTAGAATTGCGTGAGTACAGTTGATATCTGGTTAGGGTCCTGATGAAGGGTGATCCCCTTAATACCACAAACACATAACAGAAATAGAGAAACAACAACAATAATATGCAAGAACAGAAAATTGGCTTCTTATTATCTCCACAAATGTGGAATTACAAACTTTCAGAATTACAATATGCAAAGCCACATGGGCATTCCCTTACAATATTCTGTAGGACAAAACCTCGAATCAATACCCAAATCTACTACCTAGAACTATTCCCAACTGCCTACGACAATAATACAGCCTTCCTTATATAGGCAATTTCTACCGCCCGAGAAGGTTCCAGAAATTTAGCCCTAAGGGCCGACCAAACTTAGAATTATTTTATTTTTCAATTTATTACATCAAAGTCGGCTCAAAATAACTTTTGAAACCCGAACAAAAATTTTGAAAGAAAATTATTTTCTGCCATTTCAGGTGACCCGACTTCCGGAGATCATAAGTCATCACTAGTTGACCCGATTGACTATTATAACCCCATTTTGGAAACGCCACGAAGCGCTCTATAGGCTTGACTGTGCAAGCGCCTGTCACCCAAATTTTTGACCTCATCTAGAGCCTCTAAAGCCTTCAAAATTGAGTTTGAATTTTCTGTACCCTGCTGCCAATACCAAAAATCTTCAATATCTTCACAACTACACCTGATCTAGCCATGAAACTTTGCTGGCAGACTTATATGACCAAAATGAACCTCCAAGAAAGAAATCAGATCATTCTAAGCACATACGAAAATTACCAAAAATAGTAACTTTCCTTAAATAGCAGCTCTGCACAAAAAAGCCCTTATTGAATATAAAAATAGAAATATTTTTGGGTGATGCAAGATTGCTCTTACACCTAGGATGCTCCTGCATCAAACACCCAGGGTAATTTGAGAAGTGACCCTGTCACGACTCAGGTGTGCAGAGGAAAACCAAGACGGTTAACCTCCTCCTTTGTTAGCCATGATGAATCTTCAACAGGTCGTCCTTTCCATTTGACCAAATATTTTTCATATGTCTTAGTCCTTGTGCTTCTGCCAACATGACTGTCCAGTATGTCTTCAATCTCCTTGATATCTGAACTGGTTGCTGGAATATTCCACTGTGCTACTGCAACCTCATCTTCAACACCTCCTTCATGATACTCTGTCAAATCTGAAATGTTAAACACTGGTGAAATATTCAGCCCAGTAGGCAATTCTACCTCATATGCATTTTCCGAATCATGCTTCTTCAGTATCTTACATGGTCCAAACTTCTTCATTTTCAATTTGTTATATGTACCAATTGGAAACCGCTCCTTCCGCAAATGAACCATGACTTCATCTCCAACCTAAAATTCTTTATGCCTCCTTTTCACATCTGCCTCAGCCTTATACTGTGCATTCATCTTGGCAATATGCTTCATCACCTCCTCATGGATGTTCTTCAAATGTTCTGCAAAATCCTCAGCTTCAGCACTACTTATTTCTCCTTTATCTATCTTCCTCAATTCAGATGCATTTCTTGGACTACTTCCATATACAATCTAGAATGGGGATTTACCAGTGCTCCTATTGACAAAATTATTGTATGCAAATTCTGCCTGTGGTAAAATCAAATCCCATCCTGTTGGCTTATCTCCAACCAAACATCTCAGCAAATTTCCCAAGCTCCTATTCACCACCTCTGTCTGTCCATCAGTCTGTGGATGATGTGATGAACTGAACTTCAAATCTGTCTTCAACTTCTTCCACAATGTCCACCAGAAATATCTAGCAAATTTAGTATCTCGATCTGAAACTATGGTCTTTGGCAAACCATGTAGTCTCACCACTTCTCTGAAAAACAATCCTGCTACATGAACATCATCATTAGTCTTCTTGCAGGGAATGAAATGTGCCATCTTCGAAAATCTGTCAACCACCACAAAAATTGAATCATGTCCCCGCTGAGTCCTCGGTAAACCAAGAACAAAGTCCATGTTGATATCCTCCCAAGGCTTCTCTGGTATAGGTAATGGCTGATACAACCCTGTATTCTGCTTCACTCCTTTGGCCATCTGACATACTCTACAACTCTGTACAAACTTCTTCACATCTTGCTGCAATTGTGGCCAATAATAATTCTCACCAACCAAAGCAAGGGTTTTATCACGACCAAAATGTCCAGCCAATCATCCACTATGCTTCTCTTTGATGAGAATCTCCCTCATAGAACTTTGTGGAATGCACAACTGACTCCCTCTGAATAGCATATCATCTTGGATGATAAAATCCAGCCATTTCATCCTGTCTAGAGTAACAGGTTCTGTACAAGCCTTCCAAGCTTCACCAAAATCAAGATCCTCTGGATACAAATTCTTGAGTTCCTTGAACCCAACCACCTCAATCTGCATCTCTGTCAGCAATAGTTGCTTTCTGCTAAGAGCATCTGAAACCCTATTAGACTTTCCACTTCTGTGTTTCAAAATAAATGTATAACTCTGCAAAAACTCAACCCATTTCAAATGCCTTTGATTCAATTTTCCTTGACTATTCAAATATTGCAAAGCTTGATGATCAGTATACAAAACAAACTCCTTAGGAAGCAGATAGTGTCTCCACTTCTTTAATGCCTGAACTATAGCATAAAATTTCTGATCATAAATAGAATATTTTCTCTTGGCATCATTTAACTTCTCACTGAAATAAGCAACAGGTTTACCTTCTTGGCTCATAACAGCTCCTATTACAGTACCACTAGCATCACAATCTACTTGAAACACCTTATTAAAATCTGGAAGTGCTAAAACAGGTTGTTCTGTAACTTTTTGTTTCAACAATTGAAAACTCTTTTCCGCCCCATTAGTCCACTTAAATTTTTTTCTATCCCCTCTCATTGTTTCAGTCAAGGGTCCACAAAAACTACTAAAGTTTCTGATAAACTTTCTGTAAAAGCTAGCTAGACCATGAAAAGATCTTACCTCAGTAGCATTCCTTGGAGTAGGCCATTCAAGAATAGCCTATACCTTCTCTGGGTCCATTTTCAGACCTTCTGCTGAAACTACAAATCCCAAATACACTAACTCTTTCTTCACAAAACTGCACTTCTTCAAATTAATCAACAATTTCTCTTCTCTCAACTTCTCAAATACCATACGAATATGCATCATATGCTCCTCCAATGTCTTACTAAAGATCAAAATATCATCTAGGTAAACAATGACAACCTTACCCAGAAATTCTTTCAGAACCTCGTTCATGAGCTGCATGAAAGTGTTCGGTGCATTGGTTAGCCCAAAGGCATGACTAACCACTCATATAGTCCTTCCTTTGTCTTGAAGGCAGTCTTATATTCATCTCCTTCTCTGATCCGAATCTTGTGATATCCACTCTTCAGATCTATCTTTGAGAAATACACAGCTCCACTCAAACAATCCATAATATCATCTATTCGTGGCAATGGAAACCTGTACTTGATTGTAATCTTGTTTATTGCCCTAGAATTTGTACACATCCTCCATTCTCCATTCTTCTTTGGTGCTAATACCGCTGGTACAGCATAGGGACTCAGACTCTCTCGAATCAATCCTTTCTGTAACAACTCATGTACTTGTCTGTTCAACTCTTCACTTTTTGCTGGTGTCATTCTGTGTGCTGCCTTGTTTGGCAAACTGGCTCCTAGAATCAAATCCATCTGATGATTGATCTTCCTTACCGGTGGTAATCCATCAGGTACATTATCAGATATAATATCTTGAAACTCATTCAACAAATCTACAACCTCTACAGGTACATCCTCTACTTCTTCTTTACCAACTTTTAGAATTAAAGCAAAACACACATGCTCATGCCTCATACCATCTAGGAATTTCCTTCCATCAACAAATGTTATTCTTGCATTACCACATACCTTTTCTTCGGTCTATTTCAATGGCTTTAGCTTATGTCACACTCCATTCTTTGTCAGGGAATAGGTATTCGCACGACCATCGTGTACAGCACATCTGTCAAACTGCCACGGTCTACCCAATAACATATGACATGCATCCATAGAGATGATATCACATAGTACCTCATCTTGGTACCCGCAGATCTTGAACTTTACTAGGCACTGTTCACTGACCATGACCTTGTGGTCATCCTGCACCCAGGCAATCCGATATGGATGTGGGTGTTTCTATCTCTTGAGCTTCAACTTTGTCACCATCTCTTCTGACACCAAATTGTCAGTGCTTCCACTATCGATAATCACATCATAGCATTTACCCTCACACTTGCATCTAGTGCGAAACAGGCTCCTCTTTTGTTCAGGTTCATTCTCACCACTCAGCAAGACTCTTCTGTTAATTAGCATTTCTCCTCTTTTAGCATCTTCAGAATTTGATGATCTAGCATCTTCATCGACATGTGCAACTCTGGCCTGGCCTTCATTTCTCCTATCTATTCTGCCTTGGCGCTGAGGACATTCAAATGCCCTATGACCTTCTTCTCCACAGTGAAAACATGTTCCATGGAAGCCACCTCTTCCAGATCCTTGTCCTCTTCCTCTTCCTCTCTGATCTCTATTATTCTGATCCTGGAAGTGATTGGAATTATTTCCTCACTGATTCTGACTGCTATTGGCCTCATCCTTCTTTTTCGGATCTTCATTTCGGCCACCATATGACCGTCCACCAAGTCGTCCACCGTGACCTCTTCCATTTTGTCTGCTCTCAAACTTCTTGTTCAGCTTTTCCTCTACTTTTAGGGCAAACTGGTATGCCTCTTCAATACTGTTTATTCGATCCAGATTCAGCTCCTCCTGAATGCTTAGCCTTAACCCATTAAGGTATCGGGCAACTTTCTCCTTATCAGCTTCTGCATGGCCTGTTCTGATGAGAAGTCGGTAGAACTCCTTTGTATACTCCTAAATAGATCTTCCTGCTTGCTTCAAACTCTGCATTTTCTTCAGTAGGTCAAGCTCATAATCAACAGGAATGAACTGTCACTTCAATTTATCCACCATCCGATCCCATCTTGTGATTTTATCTTTCCCTCTTCTATTTCGCTCTAATTAAATTTCTTGCCACCAGATCTTCGCATGACCTTTCAATCTGGCTTTCGCAAATTTGACCCTATCAGGATCCTCAACATCTTCGTACTCAAAATATTCTTCACATTCATTGATCCAGTCAATCAATTCCTCTGGGTTAAGATTTTCAGAAAATGTAGGAACCTCAATCTTAGGTCTTTTCCCAATCTTGGAAATCGCCTGAAAAAGTCTTTCTTCCTCCTGGTTCACAATTTCAGCTTCTCCTTCTTGATATTCTTCTTCGGCTTCATCCTCGCTTTCATCTCTGACATTAAGATTCATTCCTCTGTGAATCTTTTCTTGCAATGCTCACACTTGTCTCTGCAGCTCTCTAACCTCAATTGTTACAACACCAGCTCTTCCGCCACGTTCCCTTTGTGGAAGCATTTTCGCGATGCGCGCTGAAACCCTAGCCACGGTCCCCGTGCAAACTACCTCACAGTCGGTGATCTATTTACACACTCAAGAAATCCTTCTCTGATACCACTTGATGAAGGGTGATCCCCTTAATACCACAAACACATAACAGAAATAGAGAAACAACAACAATAATATGCAAGAACAGAAAATTGGCTTCTTATTATCTCCACAAATGTGGAATTACAAACTTTCAGAATTACAATATGCAAAGCCACATGGGCATTCCCTTACAATATTCTGTAGGATAAAACCTCGAATCAATACCCAGATCTACTACCCAGAACCATTCCCAACTGCTTACGACAATAATACAGCTTTCCTTATATAGGCAATTTCTACCGCCCGAGAAGGTTCTAGAAATTTAGCCCTAAGGGCCGACCAAACTTAGAATTATTTTATTTTTCAATTTATTACATCAAAGTCGGCTCAAAATAACTTTTGAAACTCGAACAAAAATTTTGAAGGAAAATTATTTTCCGCCATTTCAGGTGACCCGACTTCCGGAGATCATAAGTCATCACCAGTTGACCCGATTGAATATTATAACCCCATTTCGAAAATGCCACGAGGTGCTCTACAGGCTTGATTGCGCGAGTGCCCGTCACCCAAATTTTCAACCTCATCCGGGGCCTCTAAAGCCTTCAAAACTGAGTTCGAAGTTTCTGTACCCTGCTGCCAATACCGAAAATCTTCAATATCTTCACAACTACACCTGATCTAGCCATGAAACTTTGCTGGCAGAATTATATGACCAAAATGAACCTCCAAGAAAGAAATCAGATTATTCTGAGCACATACAAAAATTACCAAAAATAGTAACTTTCCTTAAATAGCAGCTCTGCACAAAAAAGCCTTTATTGAATATAAAAATAGAAATATTTTTGGGTGATGCAAGATTGCTCTTACACCCAGGATGCTCCTGCATCAGACACCCGGGGTAATTTGAGAAGTGACCCTGTCACGACTCAGGTGTGCAGAGGAAAACCAAGACGGTTAAGCTCCTCCTTTGTTAGCCATGATGAATCTTCAACAGGTCGTCTTTTCTATTTGACCAAATATTCTTCATATGTCTTATTCCTTATGCTTCTGCCAACACGACTGTCTAGTATGTCTTCAATCTCCTTGATATATGAACTGGTTGCTGGAATATTCCACTGTGCTGCAGCAACCTCATCTTCAATACCTCCTTCATGATACTCTATCAAATCTGAAATGTTAAACACTGGTGAAATATTCAGCCCAGTTGGCAATTCTACCTCATATGCATTTCCCGAATCATGCTTCTTCAATATCTTACATGGTCCAAACTTCTTCATTTTCAATTTGTTATATGTACCAACCGGAAACTGCTCCTTCCGCAAATGAACCATGACTTCATCTTCAACCTGAAATTCCTTATGCCTCCTTTTCACATTTGCCTTAGCCTTATACTGTGCATTCATCTTGGCAATATGCTTCCTCACCTCCTCATAGATGTTCTTCAAATGTTCTGCAAAATCCTCAGCTTCAGCACTACTTATTTCTCCTTTATCTATCTTCCTCAATTCAGATGCATTTCTTGGACTACTTCCATATACAATATGGAATGGGGATTTACCAGTGCTCCAGTTGACAGAATTATTGTATGCAAATTCCGCCTGTGGTAAAATCAAATCCCATCATGTTGGCTTATCTCTAACCAAACATCTCAGCAAATTTTCCAAGCTCCTATTCACCACCTCTGTTTGTCCATCAGTCTGTGGATGATGTGATGAACTGAACTTCAAATCTATCTTCAACTTCTTCCACAATGTCCGCCAGAAATATCCAACAAATTTAGTATCTCGATCTGAAACTATGGTCTTTGGCAAACTATGTAGTCTCACCACTTCTCTGAAAAATAATCCTGCTACATGAACAACATCATTAGTCTTCTTGCAGGGAATGAAATGTGCCATCTTCGAAAATCTGTCAACCACCACAAAAATTGAATCATGTCCCCGCTGAGTCCTCGGTAAACCAAGAACAAACTCCATGCTGATATCCTCCGAAGGCTTCTCTGGTATAGGTAATGGCTGATACAACCCTGTATTCTGCTTCACTCCTTTGGCCATCTGACATACTCTGCAACTCTGTATAAACTTTTTCATATCTTGCTGCAATTGTGGCCAATAATAATTCTCACCAACCAAAGCAAAGGTTTTATCACGACCAAAATGTCCAGCCAATCATCCACTATGCTTCTCCTTGATGAGATTCTCCCTCATAGAACTTCGTGGAATGCACAACTGACTCCCTTTGAATAGCATATCATCTTGGATGATAAAATCCAGCCATTTCGTCCTGTCTAGAGTAACAGGTTCTGTACAAGCCTTCCTAGCTTCACCAAAATCAGGATCCTCTGGATACAAATTCTTGAGTTCTTTGAACCCAACCACCTCAATCTGCATCTCTGTCAGCAATAGTTGCCTTCTGCTAAGAGCATCTGCAACCTTATTAGACTTTCCACTTCTGTGTTTCAAAACAAATGTATAACTCTGCAAAAACTCAACCCATTTCAAATGCCTTTGATTCAATTTTCCTTGACTATTCAAATATTGCAAAGCTTGATGATTAGTATACAAAACAAACTCATTAGGAACCAGATAGTGTCTCCACTTCATTAATGCCTGAACTATAGCATAAAATTCCTGATCATAAACAGAATATTTTCTCTTGGCATCATTTCACTTCTCACTGAAATAAGCAACAGGTTTACCTTCTTGGCTCATAACAGCTCCTATTGCAGTACCACTAGCATGACAATCTACTTGAAACACCTTATTAAAATCTGGAAGTGCTAAAACAGGTTGTTCTGTAATTTTTTGTTTCAACAATTGAAAACTCTTTTCCGCCCCATTAGTCCACTTAAATTTTTTTTTATCCCCTCTCATTGTTTCAGTCAAGGGTCCACAAATACTGCTAAAGTTTCTGATAAACTTTTTATAAAAGCTAGCTAGACCATGAAAAGATCTTACCTCAGTAGCATTCCTTAGAGTAGGCCATTCAAGAATAGCCTGTACTTTCTCTGGGTCCATTTTCAGACCTTCTCCTGAAACTACAAATCCCAAATACACTAACTCTTTATTCACAAAACTGCACTTCTTCAAATTAATCAACAATTTCTCTTCTCTCAACTTCTCAAATACCATACGAATATGCATCATATGCTCCTCCAATGTCTTACTAAAGATCAAAATATCATCTAGGTAAACAATGACAAACTTACCCAGAAATTCTTTCAGAACCTCGTTCATGAGCCGCATGAAAGTGCTCGGTGCATTGGTTAGCCCAAAAGGCATGACTAACCACTCATATAGTCCTTCCTTTGTCTTGAAGGTAGTCTTCCATTCATCTCCTTCTCTGATCTGAATCTGGTGATATCCACTCTTCAGATCTATCTTTGAGAAATACACAGCTCCACTCAAACAATCCATAATATCATCCATTCGTGGCAATGGAAACTTGTACTTGATTGTAATCTTGTTTATTGCCCTAGAATCTATACACATCCTCCATTCTCTATTCTTCTTTGGTGCTAATACCGCTGGTACAGCACAGGGACTCAGACTCTCTCAAATCAATCCTTTCTGTAACAACTCATATATGTCTTTTCAACTCTTTACTTTCTGCTGGTGTCATTCTGTGTGCTGCCTTGTTTGGCAAACTGGCTCCTGAAATCAAATCCATCTGATGACTGATCTTCCTTACTGGTGGTAATCCATTAGGTACATTATCAGATATAATATCCTGAAACTCATTCAACAAATCTACAACTTCTACAGGTACATCCTCTACTTCTTCTTTACCAACTTTTGGAATTAAAGCAAAACACACATGCTCATACCTCATACCATCTAGGAATTTTCTTCCATCAACAAATGTTATTCTTGCATTACCACATACCTTTTCTTCGGTCTCTTTCAATGGCTTTAGCTTATGTCGCACTCCATTCTTTGTCAGGGAATAGGTATTCGCACGACCATCATGTACAGCACATCTGTCAAACTGCCACGGTCTACCCAATAACATATGACATGCATCCATAGAGATGATATCACATAGTACCTCATCTTGGTACCCACCGATCTTGAACTTTACCAGGCACTGTTCACTGACCATGACCTTGTGGTCATCTTGCACCCAGGCAATCCGATATGGATGTGGGTGTTTCTTTCTCTTGAGCTTCAACTTTGTCACCATCTCTTCTGACACCAAATTATCAGTGCTTCCACTATCGATAATCACATCACAGCATTTACCCTCACACTTGCATCTAGTGCGAAACAGGCTCCTCTTTTGTTCAGGTTCATTCTCACCACTCAGCAAGACTTTTCTGTTAATTAGCATTTCTCCTCTTTCAGCATCTTCAGAATTTGATGATCTAGCATCTTCATCGACATGTGCAACTCTGGCCTGGCCTTCATTTCTCCTGTCTGTTCTGCCTTGGTGCTGAGGACATTCAAATGCCCTATGACCTTCTTCTCCACAGTGAAAACATGTTCCATGGAAGCCACCTCTTCCAGATCCTTGTCCTCTTCCTCTTCTTCTCTAATCTCTATTATTCTGATCCTGGAAGCGATTGGAATTATTTCCTCGCTGATTCTGACTGCTACTGGCCTCATCCTTCTTTTTCGGATCTTCATTTCGGCCACCATATGACCGTCCACCAGATCGTCCACCGCGACCTCTTCCATTTTGTCTGCTCTAAAACTTCTTATTCATCTTTTCCTCTACTTTTAGGGAAAACTGGTATGCCTCTTTAATACTGTTCATTCGAACGAGATTCAGCTCCTCTTGAATGCTTGGCCTTAACCCATTAAGGTATCGGGCAACTTTCTCCTTATCAGCTTCTGCATGGCCTGTTCTAATGAGAAGTCGGTAGAACTCCTCTGTATACTCCTGAACAGATCTTCCTGCTTGCTTCAAACTCTACATTTTCTTCAGTAGGTCAAGCTCATAATCAACAGGAATGAACTGTCACTTCAATTTATGCACCATCCGATCCCATCTTGTGATTTTATCTTTCCCTCTTCTATTTCGCTCTAATTGAATTTCTTGCCACCAGATCTTCGCATGACCTTTCAATCTGGCTTTCGCAAATTTGACCCTATCAGGATCCTCAACATCTTCGTACTCAAAATATTCCTCACATTCATTGATCCAGTCGATCAATTCCTCTAGGTTAAGATTTCCAAAAAATGTAGGAAGCTCAATCTTAGGTCTTTTTCGAATCTTGAAAATCGCCTGAAAAAGTCTTTCTTCCTCCTGGTTCACAATTTCAGCTTCTCCTTCTTGATATTCTTCTTCGGCTTCATCCTCGCTTTCATCTCTCATATTAAGATTCATTCCTCTGTGAATCTCTTCTTGCAATGCTTGCACTTGTCTCTGCAGCTCTCTAACCTCAGGTGTTACAACACTAGCTCTTCCACCACGTTGCCTTCGTGGAGGCATTTTCGCGATGCGCGCTGAAACCCTAGCCACGGTCCTGGGGCAAACTGCCTCACAGTCGGTGATCTGTTTACACACTCAAGAAATCTTTCTCTGATACCACTTGATGAAGGGTGATCCACTTAATACCACAAACACATAACAGAAATAGAGAAACAACAACAATAATATGCAAGAACAGAAAATTGGCTTCTTATTATCTCCACAAATGTGGAATTACAAACTTTTAAAATTACAATATGCAAAGCCACATGGGCATTCCCTTACAATATTCTGTAGGACAAAACCTTGAATCAATACCCAGATCTACTACCCAGAACTATTCCCAACTGCCTACGACAATAATACAGCCTTCCTTATATAGGCAATTTCTACCGCTCGAGAAGGTTCCAAAAATTTAGCCCTAAGGGCCAACCAAACTTAGAATTATTTTATTTTTCAATTTATTACATCAAAGTCGGCTCAAAATAACTTTTGAAACCCGAACAAAAATTTTGAAAGAAAATTATTTTCTACCATTTCAGGTGACTCGACTTCCGGAGATCATAAGTCATCACCAGTTGACCCGATTGACTATTATAACCCCATTTCGGAAACGCCACGAAGCGCTCTATAGGCTTGACGGCGCAAGCTCCCGTCACCCAAATTTTTGACCTCATCTAGAGCCTCTAAAGCCTTCAAAATTGAGTTTGAATTTTCTGAACCCTGCTGCCAATACCGAAAATCTTCAATATCTTCACAACTACACCTGATCTAGCCATGAAACTTTGCTGGCAGACTTATATGACCAAAATGAACCTCCAAGAAAGAAATTAGATCATTCTGAGCACATACGAAAATTACCAAAAATAGTAACTTTCCTTAAATAGCAGCTCTGCACAAAAAAGCCCTTATTAAATATAAAAAGAGAAATATTTTTGGGTGATGCAAGATTGCTCTTACACCCAGGATGCTCCTGCATCAGACACCGGGGTAATTTGAGAAGTGACCCTGTCACGACTCAGGTGTGCAGAGGAAAACCAAGACAGTTAACCTCCTCCTTTGTTAGCCATGATGAATCTTCAACAGGTCGTCCTTTCCATTTGACCAAATATTCTTCATATGTCCTATTCCTTGTGCTTCTGCCAACACGACTGTCCAGTATGTCTTCAATCTCCTTGATATCTGAACTGGTTGCTGGAATATTCCACTATGCTGCTGCAACCTCATCTTCAACACCTCCTTCATGATACTCTGTCAAATCTGAAATGTTAAACACTAGTGAAATATTCAGCCCAGTAGGCAATTCTACCTCATATGCATTTCCCGAATCATGCTTCTTCAGTATCTTACATGGTCCAAACTTTTTCATTTTCAATTTGTTATATGTACCAACCGGAAACCACTCCTTCCGCAAATGAACCATGACTTCATCTCCAACCTGAAATTCCTTATGCCTCCTTTTCACATCTGCCTTAGCCTTATACTGTGCATTCATCTTGGCAATATGCTTCCTCACCTCCCCATGGATGTTCTTCAAATGTTCTACAAAATCTTCAGCTTCAGCACTACTTATTTCTCCTTTATCTATCTTCCTTAATTCAGATGCATTTCTTGGACTACTTCCATATACAATCTGGAATGGGGATTTACCAGTGCTCCTGTTGACAGAATTATTGTATGCAAATTCTGCCTGTGGTAAAATCAAATCTCATCCTGTTGGCTTATCTCCAACCAAACATCTCAACAAATTTTCCAAGCTCCTATTCACCACCTCTGTCTGTCCATCAGTCTGTGGATGATGTGATGAACTGAACTTCAAATCTATCTTCAACTTCTTCCACAATGTCCGCCAGAAATATCCAACAAATTGAGTATCTCGATCTGAAACTATGGTCTTTGGCAAACCATATAGTCTCACCACTTCTCTGAAAAACAATCCTGCTACATGAACAGCATCATTAGTCTTCTTGCAGGGAATGAAATGTGCCATCTTCGAAAATCTGTCAACCACCACAAAAATTGAATCATGTCCCCGCTGAGTCCTCGGTAAACCAAGAATAAAGTCCATGCTGATATCCTCCGAAGGCTTCTCTGGTATAGGTAATGGCTGATACAACCCTGTATTCTGCTTCACTCCTTTCTCCATCTGACATACTCTGCAACTCTGTACAAACTTCTTCACATCTTGCTGCAATTGTGGCCAATAATAATTCTCACCAACCAAAGCAAGGGTTTTATCATGACCAAAATATCCAGCCAATCCTCCACTATGCTTCTCCTTGATGAGATTCTCCCTCATAGAACTTCATGGAATGCACAACTGACTCCCTCTGAATAGCATATCATCTTGGATGATAAAATCTAGCCATTTCATCCTGTCTAGAGTAACAGGTTCTGTACAAGCCTTCCAAGCTTCACCAAAATGAGGATCCTCTGGATACAAATTCTTGAGTTCCTTGAACCCAACCACCTCAATCTGCATCTCTGTCAGCAATAGTTGCCTTCTGCTAAGAGCATCTGCAGCCCTATTAGACTTTCCACTTTTTTGTTTCAAAACAAATGTATAACTCTGCAAAAACTCAACCCATTTCAAATGCCTTTGATTCAATTTTCTTTGACTATTCAAATATTGCAAAGCTTGATGATCAGTATAAAAAAAAACTCCTTAGGAAGCAGATAGTGTCTCCACTTCTTTAATGCCTGAACTATAGCATAAAATTCTTGATCATAAACAGAATATTTTCTCTTGGCATCATTTAACTTCTCACTGAAATAAGCAACAATTTTACCTTCTTGGCTCATAACAGCTCCTATTGCAGTACCACTAGCATCACAATCTACTTGAAACACCTTATTAAAATCTGGAAGTGCTAAAATAGGGTGTTCTATAACTTTTTGTTTCAATAATTGAAAACTCTTTTCCGCCCCATTAGTCCACTTAAATTCTTTTCTATCCCCTCTCATTGTTTCAGTCAAGGGTCCACAAATACTGCTAAAGTTTCTGATAAACTTTCTGTAAAAGCTAACTAGACCATGAAAAGATCTTACCTCAGTAGCATTCCTTGGATTAGGCCAGTCAAGAATAGCCTGTACCTTCTCTGGGTCCATTTTCAGACCTTCTGCTGAAACTACAAATCCCAAATACACTAACTCTTTCTTCACAAAACTGCACTCCTTCAAATTAATCAACAATTTCTCTTCTCTCAACTTCTCAAAAACCATACGAATATGCATCATATGCTCATTCAATGTCTTACTAAAGATCAAAATATCATCTAGGTAAACAATGACAAACTTACCCAAAAATTCTTTGAAAACCTCATTCATGAGCCGCATGAAAGTGCTCGGTGCATTGGTTAGCCCAAAAGGCATGACTAACCACTCATATAGTCCTTCCTTTGTCTTGAAGGCATTCTTCCATTCATCTCCTTCTCTGATCCGAATCTGGTGATATCCACTCTTCAGATCTATCTTTGAGAAATACACAGCTCCACTCAAACAATCCATAATATCATCCATTCATGGCAATGGAAACCTGTACTTGATTGTAATCTTGTTTATTGCCCTAGAATCTATACACATCCTCCATTCTCCATTCTTCTTTGGTACTAATACCGCTGGTACAGCACAGGGACTCAGACTCTCTCGAATCAATCCTTTCTGTAACAACTCATGTACTTGTCTGTTCAACTCTTCACTTTCTGCTGGTGTCATTCTGTGTGCTGCCTTGTTTGGAAAATTGGCTCCTGAAATCAAATCCATCTGATGACTGATCTTCCTTACCGGTGGTAATCCATCAAGTACATTATCAGATACAATAGCCCGAAACTCATTCAACAAATCTACAACCTCTACAGGTACATCCTCTACTTCTTCTTTACCAACTTTTGGAATTAAAGCAAAACACACATGCTCATGCCTCATACCATCTAGGAATTTCCTTCCATCAACAAATGTTATTCTTGCATTACCACATACCTTTTCTTCGGTCTCTTTCAATGGCTTTAGCTTATGTCGCACTCCATTCTTTGTCAGGGAATAGGTATTCGTATGACTATCGTGTACAGCACATCTGTCAAACTCCCACGGTCTACCCAATAACATATGACATGCATCCATAGAGATGATATCACATAGTACCTCATCTTGGTACCCGCCAATCTTGAACTTTACTAGGCACTGTTCACTGACCATGACCTTGTGGTCATCCTGCACCCAGGCAATCCGATATGGATGTGGGTGTTTCTGTCTCTTGAGCTTCAACTTTGTCACCATCTCTTCTGACACCAAATTGTCAGTGCTTCCACTATCGATAATCACATCACAGCATTTACCCTCACACTTGCATCTAGTGCGAAACAGGCTCCTCCTTTGTTCAGGTTCATTCTTACCACTCAGCAAGACTCTTCTGTTAATTAGCGTTTCTCCTCTTTCAGCATCTTCAGAATTTGATGATCTAGCATCTTCATCGACATGTGCAACTCTGGCCTGGCCTTCATTTCTCCTGTCTGTTCTGCCTTGGCACTGAGGACATTCAAATGCCCTATGACCTTCTTCTCCATAGTGAAAATATGTTCCACGGAAGCCACCTCTTCCAGATCCTTGTCCTCTTCCTCTTCCTCTCTGATCTCTATTATTCTGATCCTGGAAGTGATTGGAATTATTTCCTCGCTGATTCTGACTGCTACTGGCCTCATCCTTCTTTTTCAGATCTTCATTTCGGCCACCATATGACCGTCCACCAGATCGTCCACCGCAACCTCTTCCATTTTGTCTGCTCTCAAACTTCTTGTTCAGCTTTTCCTCTACTTTTAGGGCAAACTGGTATGCCTCTTCAATACTGTTCATTCGAACCAGATTCAGCTCCTCCTAAATGCTTGGCCTTAACGCATTAAGGTATCGGGCAACTTTCTCCTTATCAGCTTCTGCATGGCCTATTCTGATGAGAATTCGGTAGAACTCCTCTGTATACTCTTGAACAGATCTTCCTGCTTGCTTCAAACTCTGCATTTTCTTCAGTAGGTCAAGCTCATAATCAACAGAAATGAACTGTCGCTTCAATTTATCCACCATCCGATCCCATCTTCTGATTTTATCTTTCCCTCTTCTATTTTGCTTTAATTGAATTTCTTGCCACCAGATCTTCGCATGACTTTTCAATCTGGCTTTCGCAAATTTGACCCTATCAGGATCCTTAACATCTTCGTACTCAAAATATTCCTCACATTCATTGATCCAGTCGATCAATTCCTCTAGGTTAAGATTTCCAAAAAATATAGGAACCTCAATCTTAGGTCTTTTCTCAATCTTGGAAATCGCTCGAAAAAGTCTTTCTTCCTCCTGGTTCACAATTTCAGCTTCTCCTTCTTGATATTCTTCTTCGGCTTCATCCTCGCTTTCATCTCTGACATTAAGATTCATTCCTCTGCGAATCTCTTCTTGCAATGCTCGCACTTGTCTCTACAGCTCTCTAACCTCAGGTGTTACAACACCAGCTCTTCTGCCACGTTCCCTTCGTGGAGGCATTTTCACGATACGCGCTGAAACCCTAGCCACGGTCCTGGTGCAAACTGCTTCACAGCCGGTGATCTATTTACACACTCAAGAAATCCTGCTCTGATACCACTTGATGAAGGGTGATCCCCTTAATACCACAAACACATAACAGAAATAGAGAAACAACAACAATAATATGCAAGAACAGAAAATTGGCTTCTTATTATCTCCACAAATGTGGAATTACAAACTTTCAGAATTACAATATGCAAAGCCACATGGGCATTCCCTTACAATATTCTGTAGGACAAAACCTTGAATCAATACCCAGATCTACTACCCAGAACTATTCCCAACTGCCTACGACAATAATACAACGTTCCTTATATAGGTAATTTCTACCGCTCGAGAAGGTTCCAGAAATTTAGCCCTAAGGGCCGACCAAACTTAGAATTATTTTATTTTTCAATTTATTACATCAAAGTCAGCTCAAAATAACTTTTGAAACCTGAACAGAAATTTTGAAGGAAAATTATTTTCCGCCATTTCAGGTGACCCGACTTTCGGAGATCATAAGTCATCACCAGTTGACCCGATTGACTATTATAACCCCATTTCGGAAATGCCACGAAGCGCTCTACAGGCTTGATCATGCAAGTGCCCGTCACCCAAATTTTTGACCTCATCCGGGGCCTCTAAAGCCTTCAAAACTGAGTTCAAAGTTTCTGTACCCTGCTGCCAATACCGAAAATCTTCAATATCTTCACAACTACACCTGATCTAGCCATGAAACTTTGCTGGCAGACTTATATGACCAAAATGAACCTCCAAGAAAGAAATCAGATCATTCTGAGCACATACGAAAATTACCAAAAATAGTAACTTTCCTTAAATAGCAGCTCTGCACAAAAAAGCCCTTATTGAATATAAAAACAAAAATATTTTTGGGTGATGCAAGATTGCTCTTACACCCAGGATGCTCCTGCATCAGGTCCTCAGTTATCTGGCCCTCATTATTCTTAATTTTAGAGATTCTATTAATGCTTCTTTTAAAGTTAGTGGTATTATGGAAGAATTTTGCGTTACTATCTCCTTCCTTAAGCCATGTTTCCCTTGATTTCTGTTTCCAGAAAATGTCTTCCTTAAGAAGGATTGCATTATACTTAGCCATTAGCTCTTTTTCTTTAAGATAGCTCTGTTCATTCATACCTTGCTCTATTACTATACTATTAAGGTCAGCTAGATCTTTTTCTAGCTGAATTTTTTCTTCAAAGATGTTATTAAATTTGCTCTTATTCTATTCTAATGCTTTATTTTTAATTATTTCCAGTTTTGCTGTTAGACTATACATTTTAGAGCCTTTAATCGAGATCTGCTTCCACCATTGCTAAAAGGTTGATAAATTCTAGGTTTTGGAACCACATAAACTCAAAGTTGAAGGGATTTCTAGATGGTTTGGAGCTTTCTATTATTGAAAGCCATACAAGGAAATGGTCAGATCCTACCTCTAGAAGGATTTCTGCATTGAAAATATGATTGAAGTCATCAAAATTTGTCCTAATAAAAAATCTATCTAATTTCTCCGTAATATGACTAAAGCCAGATATCCTATTATTCCATGTAAATATGCCATTATTGGTATTGATACTGATTAGATGATTGTCTGTTACCCATTTACTAAAATCTTTTTGAGCTTGCGATATATATTGTGAACCTGTGTATTTTTCTTCAGGGTCTATGATGGCATTGAAATCACCTCTGATAATGTGAGTGTCTTCTACGCTGGTAGATAAGAAGGAATGAATTTCCTACCATACTTTTCTTTTCTCTTCATTAGGTATAGGCCCATACATGTTAATTAGATTAAATTTCAAGTTTGACTTTAGACTTATAGTATCTAGTACCATCTAGTTATTTTTTTTAGATGTAAGTTGGGCTGAAACTTTCTAGGGGCCCCACAATGCTGCTAACCCACCAGAGGGACCTTTAGATGTTATAAAATTTGACTTCCATATTCCTAATTTATTGCTAAATTTAGAGCTTTCTTTTTGCTAAGTTTAGTTTCCTGTATTATAATAATTTCTGATTCAAAATTTTTTAAGTATCATTTCAATAATATCTATTTGTTAGGGGCATTCGGTCCCCTAACATTCCAAGTAGTGACTTTCATTGCTCCTAGGGAAGGCACTTCCCCTTCCCTATGTACAGAATATCAGCAATCTTCTTTTGGTTGCCTGCATTACCAGCTAAAGTTCTTAGTTTAACAGTTGATTTCTTGCCTCTCTTCTTTTTAATCCTATTAATGTTGGGTGTACTTAAACCTCCCCTTGTAATTACTATGCCCAATTGTCTTGTAATTACTATGCCCAATTGTCCTTCCTCATTAGTTATCCCAAACAAGCCTTCAATAGAGTCCTTAACCAATGCTAAATTTCTAGTGTAATTAATAATATCCTTGTCCTTGTTTTTTGAATTTATTTTACCAAATTCTGTTTGAGCTTGGGTGTCCTCCTTGTCTATAATTTCCTTTCCATACATTTCAATAATATTTTCTATGTTACCTGATAAATCCAAGTTCAGACTTTCCATCTCAACTGGGATAGAGGGTGTTGATTCCTTCCCCTCTTGGTGGGAATTTTTATCCATCTCATTACTTAGTTCAGAGACCTTTTTGCTGATATTATCTTGCTCTATATTCTCAGATTGTAATGGATAAATGATATCCTTTTTTTGATTCTGATTAGCTTTTTCTTGCTCTCTGATAATAATATTTGATGCTTCTAGATTATTGGGGATAGCCTTGTCAAGGGCTAATGGAATAGGATCATTTAGTTCTACTTGATTCATTACTATTTTTTTCTTTATTGGAGTTTCTTCTTGGTTTTCCTCTTTTTGGAGTTCAAGAATTTTTTCAATTAGAAGTTTTTTCTGTAAAAACAGTTCATCCTTATCACATATTTCATCAATGGAGAGATCCAACAATTCATCAGTCAATTTTTCTCCTATGTAATTAGAAATAATTTTGACTTCTTGGTCATGGGTCACAGTTTCA
This sequence comes from Chamaecyparis obtusa, assembly GCA_027943335.1. Lineage (NCBI taxonomy): Eukaryota > Viridiplantae > Streptophyta > Pinopsida > Cupressales > Cupressaceae > Chamaecyparis > Chamaecyparis obtusa. Next base: position 881,892 of record BSBK01002705.1, read on the forward strand.
TAATCCTTATCTATTGTTAGCTAATTCTCAATTTCTGTATTGGTCTCCAGCTATTTATATGCCTCAGTGATATCCTGAGATTGATGTGGAGAAGAGTGTAGTGAGTCATCTTCCTACCCTAGTGGGCATATTACTGGCTCTATTTCCACACTTGGAATACAATCATTATAGTTATAGTGTACAACCACTTTAGATTCTAAGTTCCGGGGTGGGATAGAGTCCTCCACAATTTCCTAAGAGGGCTTGGCTTCAATTTTATTCCAGCAAACATTATTGTTCACTTGTGTAGGCCTAGATGGGGTAGATGGCCTGTCAGTGTTAAAGTCCTTAGAATTTACAATGTTGAAGCCTCCTTTAAATTGTTAAAGAAATTTATTTCATAACCCAAAACATACTGATTAGGCAGGGCAGTGTTTTTATTCACTGTAAGAGAAGCTTTGTCATATTCAATAAAATCTTCTAACATAATAGGATTGATAATTACAGAATTGGAGTTATAACACATATGAATAGGACAAATATATCTTTGATGATAACTCATCTCAACAATGATTGTTTTCTTAGCCTGACTAGGTAATTCATCAATACTCCTAATATACCTACCAATCTTATTGCCAATTTTACTTATAATTTCCTGTCCAGAGAATTCCAGAGGTAAATTTTTGAGAGAGAGCTCTTTCAACTCTGAAATCCTCTAGGTTTATAGGGTTAAAAAGTGGGACCCAATTGAAAATAGAGAAAGAAGAATTTCTGAAACTAAAACATTGCTTTTCGATGATGCTATTTTTTAATTCATTATTTTTGCAATCAATGAAAATGAACTTATCCATAAGTAGAGTGACACTGACCTCCTTCAGTAATTGTGCTGACAGTCCTTCTATTATGTCCTTAATAGAAGCACCTGTGCCATTCCAAATATAGATAAACCCCATTTCTGAAGATGCTTTTGATGCTGCTTAATATCATCATAATCCAAATTTAGTGTAACATGATTCCTGCTAATTTTATTCATAGGATGTTTATGCCTATATGGGGGCGTATATGCTACCTTAATATGTTCCTTATGATACATAGAGGATTTATCATCCAAGATATGAATTTTAGAGAGATCTTTAAGATATACAGGATTTTCCTTCCATCTTTGATGGGGAGGGCTATAAGCCTCAGATTTGCCTTTATTTTTATGTATTTCAGCATTACGATTAATGGTTGCTAAGTTGTCCAAAGGTTTAGTATTCCCTGCAGAAAAGGATAGGGTTTTGGTAAGGTGAGGGTAGGGTTTTTTGACTGGGTGATGTGATTTAGCATCATCCTTGTGTGTCTGACCCCTAGATCCCTTACCTTCCAAAGCCCTAGTTCTTTTATCTGGGGGGTGTATATACACAAAATGAATTTTCTTCCTTATTTAAAACATCGAAAGCATTTTTTAGTGGAATTTCATTATTAATGCTGGCTTTTGGATAGACCCTTACCTTATTTTTCCTTCCGACCGATTGCCAAATCGAGTTTTGTTTTACAGTGCATCTAGGAGTCACCTGAGCAATTATAGACCTGCCTTCCCCCAAGGCAGAATGGGGTTCATTGGGATTACAAGCTGAAGCTACTCCAAGTTTATAAACCCTAGTGGTCTTAGTGCATGGCATTGCCTTTAGTGCATACTTAGTTTTTGTGAAGAAATCTAACTGTCTGTCCAAAGCTTGAACCATATGAATAATGGGCCTTGGTTTCGTGTTCCCCATCAGATTTCCATTGCTAGCTACATTCTCTGATATGGGACCTGAAACCTTGGCTATTGTTTCCTTTTCCTGCTGTGAAGCCTCAAGGAGACTTTTCTCTTTTGTTTTGCAATGAAAACCTTCAAATGTTCATAATTAGAGCATCGAGATCTAAGGTCAAGCTTTTTGCATTCATCCATTTTGTGGCCGTATAAGAGATAGTTGAAGCAATATCCCAAAAAATTGTTGTCATCCTTTGAATCCAAGTTCTTAGTCCTATAAGATCCCTTATCGATGGATGAATTTCTTTGTAGATGGCCATTCTTCTTCACCTTTTCTCTACAATGATGTATAAACCCTAGTTCTATTTGCCTTTGTTGGAAGGCTAATTTTCGCTGCAAGTGAATTTTTCGCATTTTTGCTTTTTTTTTTATCACAGCTAAGGATATTTTAAAAATCACTGAGATTCTTCCTTTATTTTCCATATTATTACTAATTTTTGAACTTCATTTATAGTTTTATTTTCCTAAACATTACCCATATGCTTCTCTATGGTGTCAATTTTTAGTTGCAACCTCTTTTCCTTCTTATTTATCTTGGTGCAAATCTTACATCTACATTCTACTGAATGCTCACCTTCAATCGGATTGTCCACTAGTTCAATGAATGGATACTTTGACACCCATTCTACTTGAAAATTCCTCCATAGATCCCACATCTGATCATTTTTCAATTTTATATCATTCTTTGAATTGTATTTTCTTTTCTTCTTTCTTGCACCATCATCTTCTCTAACATTCTGAAACTCATCCAAGTCAATTATATCATGTTATGGCTACTCTGGGTATTTAACTGAAAATCTTTGTCAAGTTCAGCATGACTTGAGATATCAAACTTCTTTACTTCTTCAATATGACGTGTAGGTTCAAGTTGTGAATCTTGAAAATCTTCTTGTCATGAGGTAGCTTCTCGATTTTGGCTAGAAACATTTCCAACACCATTACCAAAGTACGATGATAAGGTTCTACATTTTTCTTGCCTCTCTTGGCTTTCCCCATATGCGGGAGCCTTACCCTTATTCTTGTTCAACATCTTGATTCTTCAAGGAAATAAAGGCTACCAGCCTACCAATGCAAAAAAATGTTTACTTGTTGAAGAAGTGACAATAGAACTATAATACATATAAATATGATTCATTGACCCTTAAATCATGTTTGAGGTCTATCGGTCACCAATGTTCACTAACTGGTCCCCACTAAATAAGAATGAACTCAAATTTACATAGTCACAAAATAATAATCGCTTACCTTTGCCTCAAGTTTAATTGCAGTTGCGATTTGCCAATGTAGTCATGACTCAACAGTCTGAACTTCGCTATTGATCAAATTGAACTAAACCAGATTGTGTACAATAACAATGATCTATGAATGTATTTATACTAATCCTTTTTTAATGAATTCAGTGGGAGGTATTAGGTCTAAAAATATTTGGCGAAGCCTACATAAGTATAACACATCTTATCTTATTTTCAAGGTGATTATGGGTCATCTAATACCTTGGTATGAATAAAGTTGGCAAAAATACATTGATTTGAGACACGTGTCCATAAAATGCCAGGAGAATTTGGGACCGCCTATAAATATATATGTATAAAACTATTGGCGAATATAGGCCATCCATTTGGGGATGCTTTAAAATTATAGGAGAATGTTTAAAAATTTTTGTGCCAAAAAATTACATTCGATTGGTGATAATGTGAAAGAAATGGACAAAATTAAATAAACTGATGGGCAATGGGCCCAAGCATTGGACCCAATTTTAATAAATTTGGGGTGATAGGGTCAATCCCATATGTGCAATATATCCACTGAATCGTTGGTTGCCGACATACAACATTCTCCAAGAAAGGGATCTTGAATGAAAAGAGAATGATAGTTTGGGGGAAAATGAAAAAGATACTTCTTTTTTTCATCCCCTTACATCTCTCTCTTCTCTACCTTTGGCAGAATCAATGCAACAAGGAATGACTCAGCCTCAAGAAAATCTACCATCAGCTATCAAAAAGAAGAACTCTCCTGCAAAAAATTTAGATTATGAAGATGGGGCTGAACATTATGATGTTTTGAGAAATGAAAAGATGGGTGGAATGCCTAGTATGATAATGATGATATTCTTTCTATTGGAGACAAAATTTCTAGGTACCCTCTCTTTCAGCCAAATTTTGGAAAATACTTGAGGAATGATATGCAAAGGATCCAGGAGAAATCAATAGTTTACAATGAGTCTTGGCTCTTCGAGAAGGACTATTTTGTCATGAAATTGTTGCACACTATCAGTTTGGCATTCAACATTGAGGAAGTCTGTAAAAAGAATTGGTCTTGGGATACTTCCTACCTATGTATATATTTGTAAATATGTCTCTGCTTGGTAGTTTTGTTGTGCGTAGTTTTAGTTTTGGTGGTTCTTTAGTCTTTATGTTTTTAACTAGTTAGTTTCCCTTCTCCCCTCCACCCATCTACAAGTAACTCCCTTTACTCTACTTTGTGTAACTCTATTGTCCAATGGTTTTAGGAACTCATCTTTTAAACCAAAGAATGTTGGAGTTCTCTATTTTTGTATAAAAAATAGTCCCCCTGTAGAGCCAATGTTAGTACCCCTATGCACTCAATTTTCTAAAAATTTTAAATGTGACTTTCCTCATATCAATCCTTGATTGAAATTTTTATCTTAGTTATGTTTGGGTTTTGAACCTCTTTAAATTGAGTTCAAAATGGTTCAAAATGGTTCAATTAGGTTCAAAAGGTTCAACTTGGTTCATTCCGATTCAAACTGGTTCAAACTAGTTCAGAGTGGTTAAAGAAGGTTCAAATTAGTTCAATATGGTTTGAGGTTTCAAGAAGAACCATTTTGTAAAGTTTGATGGATTTAGAGGTGCAATTTAACAAGAAATCCAAAGGGAAAATCTTTCAAGGCATGAGAAATATAGTTTCATGATTCAAGTTTACATATCTAAAGGTACAGGTTCAAGCATTTTAAATGAGAGACTTATAGTTCAAAATGAATGAATTCAAATATTTGAAGATGCAAGGGCCTTTTATTAATGCTAGTTATAGCCTAGTGTATAATGTATAAATTTCTAGTTTTTGAGCAATAGAGAGAAATAAATCTATCACAATGATTGGAATGATATACATATGAAGATCCCAAATATGGATGATCATGTGATTGTCAAGTGCAATGATTCTTAAAAAGAAGTAGGTTCTTATCCAGGAAAAGTCACCCTCATGTGTTCCTAGGTCAAGCAAGGTTTTTAGCATAGGCATGATTCAAAGATTGAAAATTTATAGAAGATCTCAAACTAGTTCAAAGGATATGATAATGGAATTAAAAATAATCAAATGGATGGGAACCAAGCTCTTGCTGTGTAATATGCAATCACCATGGCCCGATCCATCACATTTGATAAATGTGAAGTTTCACATACAATTGGAAGTATGTGTAAATGATGGATGGACAAAAGGAATATGCTGATTGTATTATTTAATTCATCAAATTTGTGTGGAAAGAAGGATTCATAAGCAACTATGGAAACATTAATGATTAAGACTTCTATGGCCATAGATTTGCAGAAAGCATAAAATCAGTCTCAATGCGGGGGAAATAATGTCTAATTTCATTGTTGGATCATTCTTAGTTTTGGATATGTTGTCACAAACCTAATTATCTAGATTCTCACAAGAGAAATCCTAAAAATTCTTTTTTTTTTACGAGATATAGACAACTACGTATAGTATAGCCAAATTGCTAGTAATGTTTTTAGTCCTCCTAGCATCAGATATTTATTTTTAATTTTGGTTTAAAACATATCCAAATGTCATGTGTCAAAGTTTAAGTATTTATCATTTAACGTTTAGAAAATTAAACAATGGAATATTTTAATTCCAAAGTTTTATAAAGGTGCCAAGTCATCGAAGGATGAGGGGTAAATGAAAATATAAATAGATAATCTTTTCAAGAAATGGTTATGAAAATGGAAGGAAGACTTTAAAAGAGAAATTTTCTTAGGATGAAGGGGTTCGGCTTTTTTCCAGAAGTTTGTTAGCTAAAGGAGAGAAGGAGGATTTTTCTAGTTTTGATTGTAGTAGGAAGAGCATATATTTTATTTTCAATGCAGTAGGTATGTATACAAATTTGAGTTTGTGAGCTCAAAATTTTGATATTGGAAGAACAAGGAAACAATTTTGAATATGTGAATTTATCATTATTGTCTTTAAGATTATAGTGAGCTGTGTCTAATTATGGTTAGCTTTTAGCATCATTTTTGTCATATCAACTGCGCATGTGTTTGATTCTGAAACTGTGATTTAAGATTGAGCCATCTATTTAGAAGAATATGTACTCTTCCTCTCTTTATTTATCATTTGTGAATGTGAGTGAAGTGGGTTGTGTATCATTTTCTGGCATTCACCTTTTTATAACGTTTAATCTTTTTTTTTTTGCATCTACTTGCATGGATATGGGTAGATGTGGGCACCTTTGTTTCTTTCTAGTGAAAAGCATACTAATATTTTATTCCTTGCATATCTGTAAAGAGGTAGTTGTACCTCTTAATTCAGAGGAAATTTATCAACTCACTGATAAATTATCCAACTATTAGTGGAAGTTGTTCTTCTATTTGGATATTTTGAGTCATTCTTCACATTTCTTCTTGAAGAACAAATCTATTCACCAACAAATTTTTGGTGACTCTACTGGGGAAAGAAATCAAAGCCTTAGTGATTTATTTTCTTAGAAATTATAAGGTACCTCCTCGAGGATGGAGGTTGGTGACTCTATTTAAGATGAATACTATGAGGTATTTCAAAAATATCCAAAATTTTTGATAGGTTGGGTTCTAGTAAGAAGTGAAGATATTAGAGATATATTTCTCTTTATATCACCATTTAAAGAAACCCAATTAGAGAAGTTACAGAAGACTTGGCAAGGGAAGTAAGATTTCTAAAATACTTCTATAGTGTTGTCCTTATCAAGAAGAGATTTCCTACGCAAGACCTAAAGGAAGAAGAATGTGCATGCAAGAAAGAAGTTGGTAAAATAGAATGTACACAAGAAAGGGATGTTGAATGCAAAGAGAATGATAGTTTGGGGGAAAAAGAAAAAGATCCTTCCTTTTTTCACCCCCTTACATGTCTCTCTTCTCTACCTTTGGAAGAATCAATGCCACAAGGAATGACCCGGCCTCAATAAAATCTACCATCAACTATCAAAAAGAAGAACTGTGCTACCAAAAATTTAGATTATGAAGATGGGGCTGAACATTATGATGTTTTGAGAAATGACAAGATGGGTGGAATGCCTAGTATGCATAATGATGAAATTCTTTCTACTGGAGACAAAATTTCTAGGTACCCTCTCTTTTAGCTGAAATTTGGAAATTACTTGAGGAATGATATGCAAAGGATCTAGGAGAAATCAATAGTTTATAATGAGTCTTATCTTCGATAAGGACTATTTTGTCACCAAATTATTGCACACTTTTAGTTTGGCATTCAACACTGAGGAAGTCTGTAAAAAGAATTGGTCTTGGGATACTTCAACCGCGTACAATCTTCTGCAAAGGAAGGGCTCTTATTTTTAGCTATCATTTAATGGTTATGTGTGGTGGGAGTTTTTCCCACCTATGTTTATATTTGTAAATATATATCTACTTGGCAGTTTATGCTGTGTGTAGTTTTAGTTTTGATGGTGCTTTAGTATTTGTGTTTTTGGCTAGTTAGTTGCCATGATCGCCTCCACCCATCTACAAGTAACTCCCTTTACTCCACTTTGTGTGACTCTATTTCCCAATATTTTTAGGTACTCATATTTTCAACCAGAGAATGTTGGAGTTCTCTATTTTTGTATAATAAATAGTCCCCCTATAGAGCCAATATTAGTACCCCTATGTACTCCATTTTAAAAACTTTTAAAATGTGACATTCCTCATATCAATCCTTGTTTGAACTTTTTATTTGAGTTATGTTTGGGTTTTGAACATCTTTGAACTAAGTTCAAAATGGTTCAAAATGGCTCAATCACGTTCAAAAGGTTCAAATTGGTTCATTCTGGTTCAACCTAGTTCAAATTGGTTCAGAGTGGTTCAAGAAGGTTCAAATCAGCTCAATATGGTTTGAGGTTTCAAGAAGAACCAGTTTGTAACGTTTGATGGATTCAGAGGTGCAATTTTCACAAGAAATCCAAAGGCAAAATATTTCAAGGCATGAGAAATATAGTTTCATGATTCAAGTTTGCATATCTAAAGGTACAAGTTTGAGCATTTTCAATGAGAGATTCAGAGTTCAAAGTGCATGAATTCAAACATTTGAAGACGCAGTGGCCTTTTACTAACCTAGTAATAGCATGGTGTATAATGTATAAATTGCTTGTTTTTGAGAAATAGAGAGAAATAAATCTATCACAGTGATTGGAATGATATACATATGAAGATCCAAAATATTGATGATCATGTGATTATCAAGTGCAGTGATTCTTGAAAAGAAGACTAGGTTCTTATCCAGGAAAAGTTACCCTTGTGTTTTCCAAGGTCAAGCAAGGTTGTCAGCATAGGCATGATTCAAAGATTCAGAGTTTATAGAAGATCTCAAACTAGTCTAAAGGATGTGATAATGAGATTAAAAATAATCAAATGGATGGGAACTGAGCTCTTTCAATGTAATCTGCAATGACCATGGCCTCATCCATCATATTTGATAAATGTGAAGTTTCACATACAATTGGAAGTATGTATAAATGGTTGATGGACAAAAAGAATATGCTTATTGTGTGATTGAGTTGATCAAATTTGTGTGGAAAGAAGGATTCAGAAGCAGTTAGGGCAATATTAATGATTAAGACTTCTATGACCATGGATTTGCAGGAAGCAAAAAATCAATCTCAATGCAGGGGGAATAACTTTCAATTGTACTGGTGGATCGTGTTCAATTTTGGATATGTTGTAACAAACCTAATTATCTAGACTCTCACTAGAGCGATCTTCAAAATTTGCCTTTGTTTGCGAGATACAAAAGACTGTGTGCAGTAATATCCAAATTGCTAGTAATTTTTTTAGTCCGCCTAGCATCAGATATTTATTTTTAATTTTGGTTTAAAACATAACCAAATGTCATGTGTCAAAGTTTAATTATTTATGTCATTAGCCCTTAAGATAATTACACGATGAAATATTTTAATTCCAAGGTTTTATTAAGATGTCAAATCATCGAAGGATGAGGGATAAATGAAAAGATAAATGGATAATCTTTTGAAGAAACAATTAAAAAAATGGAAGGAAGACTTTAAAAGAGAAATTTTCTCGGGATGAAGGGGTTTGTATTTTTTCCTGAAGTTTGTGAGCTACAGGAGAGAGGGAGGATTTTTCTATTTTTGATTGTAGTAGGAAGAGCATATATTTTCTTTTCAATGTAGTATAAATGTATATAAATTTAAGTATGTGAGCTCAAAATTTTGATATTGGAAGAACAAGGAAACAATTTTGAATCTTTGAATTTATCATTGTTGTTTATAAGATTATATTGAGCTTTGTCTCATTATGGTTAACTTTCAGCATCATTTGTGTCATATCAGCTGCACATGTGTTTGATTCTAAAACTATGATTTCAGATTGAGCCATCTATTAAGAAGAATATGTACTCTTCCTCTCTTTATTTATCATTTACAGTGAATGTGAGTGAAGTGAGTTGTGTATCATTTTTTTCCATTCACCTTTTTATAATTTTTTATTTTTTATTTTTGCATCTACTTGCATGGCTATGGGTAGATGTTAGCACCTTTGTTGCTTTATGCTGAAAATCATACCAATATTTTATTCATCACGTATCTATAAAGAGGGAGCTATAGCACCTCTCAAGTCAGAGGAAAGTTATCAACTCAATGATAAATTCTCCAACTGTTGGTGGAAGTTGTTCTTCTATTTGGGCATTTTGAGTCATTCTTCACATTTCTTCTTGAAGGACAAATATGTTCACCAACACAACTAAACATAAAGATTTGAAAAAATAAATAAATAAATGAATATTAATGTCAATATAAAATGACAATTTTTATAACTACTTATAATTGATTTTAATATTTAAAAAAGAACTGATAATTTTCATATTTCAACTGATTAATGAAATATTTCTAAAAGTCAATTAATGTCAAATTAAAAAAATCAAGAACTTTTATACTTTCAATTACATATTCTTAAAATTACTAACAATCAATTAGAAACAAGTTTCTTTAATTTGTATTATATTTATTTGACTTAATAAATCTCATAATCACATAAATATTCATATTCATATGAATATTTAATATAAATTTATATATTACATAAATTTTCCCTATTTTTGTACCATACACTAAACTTATTTTTTATCTATATAAATACATTATTCAATTAATAATCAAATTAATAAAATCTCAAATTTAAATTTAAGAACTATATTAAACTATATAAAATCCTATTTAAAAAACTATATAAAGACAATATTTAAGATATTAAACCTTAAATATTAAAATCATATTGAATCTATATTAAAAATATATAATATTAAATATCAAATATCAAATATTAAAACTATATTAAATCTTCAATATTAAAATTTGTATTATATTTATTTGACTTAATAAATCTCATAATCACATAAATATTCATATTCATATGAATATTTAATATAAATTTATATGTTACATAAATTTTCCCTCATTTTTTACCATATACTAAACTTATTTTTTATCTATATAAATACATTATTAAGCTAATAATCAAATCAAAAAAAAATCTCAAATTTAAATTTAACAACTATATTAAAACTATATAAAGACAATATTTAAGATATCAAATCTTAAATATTAAAATCATATTGAATCTATATTAAAACTATATAATATCAAATATCAAATATTAAAATTATATTAAATCTTCAATATTAAAACTATATTAAATCTTAAATATTAAAACTGTATAAAATATCAAATATTAAAACTATAAATTATATTTAAGATTTGATATTTAAGATATCAAATCTTAAATATATAAAAAACTATAAAATAATATAATAAAAACTATATGAAAACAATACGATAGATCCTCCAAAAAACTCTCCAAATTTTCTTTTGTGCAAATATCTTTGAAATTTGTCCTATGTGCAAACAAAGAAACAATTAAAACAATTAAAATGAAATGAAGAGCACTATTTTATAAAATCATAGAGACTCTCCATATCCCCAAAAGACATCCATTCATATTTCACCCAATAAAAAAGAATAAATGACATGTAAAAAATATTCGCCATTTGGCCTTATTTTTGGAATAAAAGGAAAAATTAAAAAAAAATAACAAAAATTATTATTATAGGCACGACACTGGCTGTTAAAGGCTACCAACGGTGAACGCTGCCGGACAGCGGTGGCAGCCTTGTCGCATGGGCCCCTATGACTGTGCAAACGACACGGGACATCACACATGATTTCGTGACAGGTCCCCCTGCGACCGCCCGCTAATAATTTTCTTTTTATTTTTTATTTTGTTTCTTAAAAGTTTTTATTCGTTACATTTTTTATTTGTTTTTCCGTTGCATTTTTTAATTGTCTTTTTGTGTTTTTTTTTAATTGTTTAGTAACTGGCATATTATTTTCATTATGTACACGGTTGTGTCATAGCTTGTGTTGCGATTGTATAGGTATGCCTCTCACGTAATAAATATAAATTTATAAATTTAATAATATATATTATTATTTTTTAATAATTAATTTTTTATAAATAATGTATCGATATGATTTTTTTTTAATTAAGCATAAGTGTATTTAATTAAAAGATATTTTATTTTATTTATTTCTAAATTAAAATTATTTCTAAATAATAATTTTAAAATAAATAAATTAAATATTTTAAATAAATACATCTATGTAAATAATATTCTTTATTATATATAATTAATATTTATAATATTTTAATATATACATGAAAAATATTCTTATAAATATATAATATTATTTTCTTTTCTGAATGTATATAAATATTAGATAAGTTAAGGAATCATTTTATTTATAAATGTTGTTATATAAGATATCTTTTTAATTGAAATTAAAATTTTCAATTGCTAATAGATCCTTCCATGATTAGAATACCCTTTTTGGTGAAAGATCCATTTGGTGGAACTTAAAGTTGGCCGGTAAGCTTCTCGCCCTCTCTCACGGGTGTTCTGCTAGCCATTGGAATAATCGGGGAATATATCAATTCATCTGCCTATTTGAGGAAGATAGACTTATTGGTTTGGAGGACTTAAGAGCTAAGTTTAATATTCCTCCTTCCCATAAAAAGACCTATAACATGATTGTCAAGGCCTGTACTAACCTGCCCACGATTTGCCATGTTGACTCTCATAGATTCCTTAAAATTAAGTGGCCCGATGGAATGATTGTGGAAAAACTAAAGGCCAAAAATATTTACAAAGTCATCGATGTCAATACTGATATCATTAATCATATTAACAAATTCTGGCCAGCACCCTCTTGTTGCTTTTATCTATCAAAAACAAACTCTGGTATTCTGAGTTAGATGTTAATATGTGGAAAAAACACTTGGAGAGAATGTGGAAGTCTCCTACTGAGCTTAAAATCAAATGCTTTAAATGGCTTCTCCTCCTGGACAGACTTCCCTTAAAGAAAGATTATGGTAGTAATGATACTTGCAGCTTTTGTGGTCTCCCCGAGTCTTACAGACATTCTTTGATTGCTCTTTTGCCAAAAGTATTTGGCGTATGTTTGATGTTCACTACCTTTCTTTGGTTAACATTTTTGAAATTGTTACTGGTTTTATTGATGGTGCTAAAAAAGATACTAATATCTTATGGAATATGTTATCTTCTAAAATTTTATGGCAGATTTGGAAATGTAGAAATGAAGAAAGGTATCAAGACTCTCCTAGAGCCCTTATTGAGTTTTTTTTCGAAAACTCACTTATTTAAAAATTTCTTCACAGGTTAATGTGAATATGACTCTGGATAGGAAGAAGCTCATGAGGTTTCTGCAAGCTAGTCACTCTACTATGTTTGTTTATGGGCTGAAGAATGGCTTTGACTGGAGAAGCCATATGGAAAACTTCGCTAACTTTGAAAATACTTTTAAGAAGCTTACCAAGGAGGTGCACATGAATAGGAACGCAACTAATTATCAAATTAAGATGCTAGCTCAAATTTAGGAAAAGAAAAGTATTCTCTGGATGGAAGGCCCAGGTGGATGGATAGCCTGGGTTGAAGATCTCAAGCATGTGCTTTTTTAGTCTTGTTTTATGACTGTTACATACTTTTTGTATATACTGTTAACTCCATAAACTCTGGGTGGTTGAGGCTGTGCCTCACCCAATTAACTCTTGTTTAAATTTTGTATTTGATCCCTCTATAATTAATACAAAAAAATTAAAAATTTATGTATTTATATAAAAAATAAAAAATAATATAATTTTTATTTGAAGTAAATTTTATTTTATATTTTTATTATTTATTTTATTTAATGAAGTTTTTTATTTCATCAACTTTAAAATTGTTTTATTATATTTATATTTTTTTTAACAAATTATGTAATTATAGTTTTTGAATTTTTTTATAAAAAAAATATACTTTTTGATTTAAAAAATTAATAAAATTTATGCTTAAGAGTTATTTTATTTTATGTACATTGTTATTTTTCTGTAATTTTATAGTCATAATTCTTAATTCTTAATTTAAACTTTTTAATAATCTTTATTTTACTATTTCAATATGAAATATCTAAAATACATTCAATATATATATGGCATAGTATAAGATAATAGTTTTCACCATTGTTGTGAGATAAGTTTTTTTTCTCTATTTTGACTCTATTTCTAATATTTTAAAGATTGTTACTATTATTTATTTGAATATTCTTTATTGTAGACCTTTAATACATAGCATATTATAAAAGATAAATAAATCATTACAAGTAATTGATTGGAACACCATTTATATTGCAAATATCCAACAATTCTCAATTATCTCTAAATTCAAGATGGAACCTTCATTTATTAGAGTTTCATTTCATTTCAATTCAATAAAATATTCATTTCAATTTTAAAAAGAAAGCAAAGTAGAACCTTAACACATGATATATGAGAAATTAAAAATAAATCAATGTACAAACAAATACACTACTATGTATTCCAACTACATTCGAAGCTATGTAATTTCTTGTTGCAATTAATTATTACAGTAAACTATTAAATTCTTTTCTTTAAATAGCTATACCTACATTTTGGTAGGAAATTCATTGCTCTCCAAGTTTGTTTATAAATGGTGACACATTTATATGATCAAGCAAACACACATCTAATATCTCACATTTTTTAAAGTTATTATATTCCATTTTTAAATGGAAAATCAAGCATTTTTAATTCTAAAAACTTATATAAATTGAAATAAAATAATATATTATATTTACAAATCAGATTTAAGAAATGATATAGTGTATAATATTTATATTTGTATTATGCTATTATTTATGTAACTATTTAGAATGAGATTATGAAATAAATATTATTTTAAAAGAATAAATAATATAATATATAATTTTAACAAATGCCATAATATTATGACATGGTTAGAATCATTCAATAAATAATTATATATGATTATTCAAATGTATCGTTAGTATTAATGAAAATTATCTATATATAATAATTAATATTGAAAGGATTTTGTTTCGTACACTTTGATAAAATCAAAAAATATTGTAGAAATATCTTCAATTGAAAACCACATATCATTTAATTATGAATGACTACATTATATAACTTCAAATAAAGAAGCTCTTATAATCATCAAATAAAACATGATAGTAAATGGAGATTTTTTAATATAATTAACTATCTAGCTCAAATACCTCTATATCTCTAACTTTGAGCTCTTATTCAACAAATTCATTATTTAGTTCATCATTTAACACTCTTTAAACTAGTGACAACCCACTAGCATATGAGAATGTTATATGGATTGTTATGTCTACCATATTTGATTTTATCTGATCCTTTGGAAAATACATTTGTCCACCATATCTTTCTTATCCATGACAGATTTGTTAAAGGCATCTGTTTGCATATAAACCAATTGCGACAATCTTGCTGAGTTTAGAAGTAAATTTTTGAAGCAGCTTGGCACTCGAGTGAACTTGAATAATTCTTGATTCAATTCAATCAATCCATCTTCCATGACACCATAAACATGGTCTAATGTTTCCTCTTCTGAGATTCCAAGATTATCTTGCATATAGCATTCTATTGCAGATGCTAGTTCACCACATTCTCTTTCAGCCTTTTAAGAACATTCATTGAAATGTAATTTTTTAGTAGAAGTATGAACCATATTATATTATAATAAATTTTTTGAAGCACTTATCACATGAAAGAGTAAATAATATTTATATAGGAAATTGTTGTGTTTACCTTGAATGTTTTGGTATCATTGACCAGCCTTGTTGTTAGGCATACAAGATGGAGAGCTTTTGATTTCTCATTAATTTGAAATGAAATATTATCATTAATAACTTCTCCCATTAAATGCATAGATGTGAGAATAGTTATACTGAAACCCCCTGAAATTGTAGACACATCTATGTACTCATCCCACCCAGGCACATACTTTTGTATGGACCATTCTGCTTCCTTGGTGAAGGCTTCAAGTTGAACCTTCCACTAATCACACAATTGTCATATTAGAAATTTAAGGTATAAGTAAATTTAGATTAATACAATCATTTTCATAATATCCATACCAATTTTTTGAAGTATTCAAGCATATCACACCCTTGCACTTTACAAGTGTTCTTTGCTAGCTTGTTGACGGTATTGTATAATCCAAGAAAACATATCTTTATGTGTTCTGACATGCCATCTAATATAGTTGGATCCCATCTACAAGATGAAAATAACATAATAATACTTTAATCAAAAGCTAACTATTGTTCTCTTTATCGCTACAAATTATCCAAAATAAATAAAAAAATTGACTTGAGCCCCTTTAAATTAGAAATTCAATTACAATTATTATGCCTAAATTGTTCAACTTAAACATCATGCTAATAAAATTTTTAAAGATAAAAGACAAATCACTATCAAATTGAGTACACAGTTAAACAATACAAGCACATGTGATAGTTAAAGCTAGCCAATTATTCAAAATATACCTGTCAAATGCTTCGTTGAATAACATAATCTCTTCAAAGGTGCTATACTTATCATATAGGTCGTCCAAAACAACAAGAAGACATCCCACTTTTGTGAAGGCAATTCTACAGTCACCATATTCAGGTTCAAACATGCCAGCAGCCACCAAAAAAAATATTTCTATATGTCTCTCTCGAGTAAATTTTAACTTTCTGAAGCCAGAATTTATCCACCACCTGCACTAAAATCGATCTGCTCTTAAATTACTCTTTAAATTAGAAAATTATTGAATTTAAAATTGTTTTATTCAAAACCAAGAAAACAGTACTGGTGAACTTGTTGAAGCTCTTTTTGGTGTATCAGCTGCACCGTATTGAAGTCTAATTTAGCCAGCTGAAGATACTTCTCATTGTCCATATATGGCAACCTGTATATGAAAATAAATTGTTTGCCATTATTTTATCAATAACAAATTTAATTGTTTGCAACATTCGGATAAGTAATAAAAAGTAATAGCATTAATGAGTCCAATGAAGCGTTTTCTAATCATTTTACGATGTAATTTAGAAAGCTAGTATTCTCGCCCCATTTTTCAATTCTATCTTCTTGGATAGAGGGTTTCCCATAATTAGCAGAAAAAAACTATTATGATCTTTACCTATAAAGGGTATTTGCTGACCAAGAATTTTCTGCACGCCAGAAGCTTTCTATATAAGATCTTGCCTCTAATCTAGGTAAACTCCGATGGAATCCGTATTTCAATTCGTAGTCAACCTACAAGTGAAGTTAATTTACTTAGAAGCGTATAGAATTGAATGTTTTCTCAATTTGAAGCATTGCACGTTTTGTATGTTTTAAAAACCAACAATAATCAATATACTCTGCGCAATTAATTGCTGGCAAACATTTACTGTAAAACTTACACTGAATGTTCCAGTGATATCTCTTGAAATAGCGTAAGAATGCTTTGTGTCACGAAGGTAACTTTCTGTGAAGGTTTTTGCTTCATTCATTATCGTTTCTCTTGGAAAAGCTACTTGGGAGCATTTGTAGAGACTTAACATGTCTTCAGCCTCTCTGTATCTTTTATCAGCAAAACTAAAGAATTCTCCTTTCTCATTTCCAAAACTTTTCAGAGCTTCTGCAAAAAAAACATTAACAACCACTACATGTTACATTTGAATGGAGTTCAGCACATGTTAAGCCATTTGAATTCAGCAGCTAAGCTTATCTTGATTGAATACTTAGAATGCTTGTCTAATTTCAATACAACTATTAAACAATCTAAAAGCTGCATCCAAAACTGTTCCTCTCTAGGTTTTAAGAAAGATCTTATACATCCAATTACAGTGTAGTAACCCGAAAAGAATACCACCTTTACCTGAAGATACATAATAGCCATGTAGTCTGAGGAATCTAAAACCCATACTTGTATCCTTAACATTTGCAATGGTATCATATTTTCCCCTTCCAATGCCTCCATCATTCCAAAATCTAAACAAGAAATATAAGTTGTAAGGTTAATGAAACCAATTATCTTTCTTTCAATTCTAATAAGGATTTTCTTCTGAAATCTCTTTTAAAATAAAGGACGGAAAAGATTAAAAGGAGAGACCTGTATACATAATCCAATGCATGTTTGATTTCATTTTTGAAATGGCGACCAATTCCTAGCCGTTCAACAGTATCAATGGCAACAAGGCGTTCACGGAGATCAGAAGGATAAAAACAAGGTACTGTTATCATCCACAAAACAAATAAACATGTGAAAAGATTAGTCAAGGCTAGTACTGGAAACTATATAATAACCATCGCCCAAATAAATTTCAAATAGACTCAGACTTATTAGCGAAATTAGAAACCCCTTAGAAAGGTGAAAGTAAAAAATATTTTCATTAGAAATTTATTAAGTGTTCTACTTATAATATTTTACGTGGCCAACATTATTATTTTGAAGAAGATTATTAAATGTATAGCATCTTACCATAGCCTCCACAAATTGTAACGACAGAGTTTATGAGTTCTAGACATATTGTGTTTCCTGTGTGCATAAAGACACAGGCAGTGGATGCCATTGAGCCTAACATGTATCCATCCTTTGAACATATGTCTAGAATTTTTGTCCAATCTATAACCTCTTGCAATCCCTCCAATGAAAACAAAAGAGATGCTGGTAGGCTATATAAAACGTCCATATCAATCCTGATATTGAAAGGAGAAAAAAGATTCTCGTTAAAAATTTATAAATTCCAAACTTTAGAGGTAAAATATCCCTTTTCAACTGTCGTTAGTGCATTTCACTTACTTTTTAAGTTGAACATCCCTCATTGCAAGCATTTTCTTAGTGAATGGTAATTCATATGAAATACCAAGACTTAGATCACGAGCTTCCTTCAACAATGAAGAAAAAAGGATCATAAATCCACTATACTCTCTCTCATCTAAATTCAGTGATGTTTGATTGTTAACAAATTCAATGCCTGCAAATGACCACACAAATAAAATTTGTCAACTTAGAAATAGGAAACAACAAAAGTTTCTAATGGGTAACTAAAAAAAATGATGATTATAGTCAATTTGCTTCTTAATAAATGGAGAAACTTGAGAAGATTGTATATATCTCACCCTTCTGCACTTGCTCTTCCCCCACCTTCCATATTCTAAGTGCAATGACACATGAAAGAGTAATAAGAAGTCTATCATGTGGTAAGTAAAATGATTCTCCTCCCCAACATCCATCACTTAATTGATTGCAGACAATCCAATTCAGCACTTGTGGAAACTGGGGTTTGGAAGGGTTTTCAATGGATGATATTCTCGCTATCCATGCAGTGTCATATGCAGATGGCCTTATTTTCCCATTCTCGATAGATTGGAACATTTCTCTAATCTCTTTTATCAGTGATTCCATGTGCTTTTGGTCTTCCAATGACTGAAATAATAAACATAATATATTAAATATGAACCAATAAATTTGATTTTTATAATTTAAATAAACTATAGCAAATTTGGTCTTTGTGAACATTCTCAGTACTCTTAGAAGATTGACAAAAAAAACATATACCTTGTGATTCTCTGTAAGAGAGTTAATTGCATCATCATTCCACATGCTGGGAGGGTACACGGCGGCAGCCATCCTCGTCTCTGAACAAAGAGAACTGACAATATTAATTAAATTTTCATTAAAAAAAACTATAACAAGAGACATAATTTAATAAAATAGTGGAAGATATCCATGAAAAGAAACGCAGGTATATGTGCATGAATAACAGTTACATTGTGTTTTGCAATGGCGAACTGTTACTGTCTTTTACTCTCAAACACAAAATAAGGGACCTCTTATATAGCGCTTAAAACCATGGACGTATATGAGGGAATAGAGTATAGTCAAATGACGTTCGCACGCTGTTTCATTCTTTTGACCCGCCACTATCATCTCAGTCACTCAAATCAGCCCAAATCAGATTCTATATTTTTTCACCGAAATATAATAGTCAAGAAAGATGTACTGTCCAATAGCTTGGTAAGTAGTAGTATGATTCCTGGATCAAGAATACTTGACCATAAGCAGTTAAACATATTACATCACAATTTATCACACAGTGAAGACTTCTGCTCACTCTTCAATCTTTTGGCCGAACTCTAGAGTGAGTATCAAACAAGGTTCGTGGACAACGTGAGCTAATGCAATGAATGCGTATAAAAAAACTATTAAAAAATTGCGTATAGGGAGAGCCCTATCAACGCACGTGGTTGTTTCATGTGAACTTGATTTTTTTAAGAAATGTGCTGAAGTACTCAGTTTTTTTGGTTTGTCAAGAATTACACAAATGAAAAAGACATATAACAAAGTTGTCTAAATTTGCTTCAAATTTGTCCAGAAATTTGAAATTATGTTGGCTGTTTTATAGTGGAATTTTCCTAAAGAAATGTATTTAAAATTATGTTGTCACATTTTTTTTTCAAAAGTAGGAAATGTGTAGTTTAGGTGATCATTGTTTTGTATAATTATGTTGACAGATTTGTTTTTCAAAGTAGGAAATGTGTAGTTTAGGTAATTATTGTTTTGTCTAATTATGTTGACAGATTTTTTTCTAAAGTAAGAAATGTGTGTAGTTTAGGTAATCATTGTTTGGTATATGGAAAATTACTTGAGTGTAAAAGACATTTAAGGAATCTTTACAATTTTTTTCAAAATTGGATATGGAAAAGAAATTTTATAAAAAAATATTTTATTTATTATTTTTCCTTATTAGATAAATGGCCATAGCCATAATAATTTAATTAATAAAATAAAGTATATATTACACTTCCATTAAGTATGGGTATCAGTAGGAAAGAATGGAGGGAAGAAAACCTTTGGTCTCGTCCAGATCTCATACAAGATGAGAATACAACTTACATAATACTTGTTACAATTTACAAAACATGTACCCTACGAGTACATGGTACATGATCACTATGAGGGATTCAATACGGCTTAGGTTGTCCTATTTAACAAAACTTTTACAATCCTTGTTATATACATAAAATGAACGATGCCACCTCAATCAAGTACAAACGACCATAAGACTTTAGAGAGGAGAGGACCCATCCTTCAACCTTACATCCTTGGACTATCTGTCCCTATAGTCAGAAAGAAACTTGCACTTCTATGCAAGTTAGCATGAATCAAACATAATCCATATAGTCCCATAAGTACATATACATCAAAATACTTGTGAAATGAAGACTTTCCTATTAAAGGGAATTTGCAAGATAACATTAAACAAATTTTCCAAGAATCACACAAATAGTAAATGACAGAAAATAATTCTTAAAAATATCTATCTATTGGGTATTGAAGTCTTCTTTCAATAAAAAATAAAATGTAATTGGACATATACACAAGAAGTTACAAGCTATGAAGTGATTGTATGTCAAAATTATGGTTAATTCAAATTCAAATGATAATAAAATATGAAATACTAAGGATAGAATAATGAAATCAATTGCAGCCACTAGATATGGATGCTACAAAAGTAAATTTGAAAGAATCAACTTTATATCTATTTTAGAAAAACACTTATGCCATATGAAGTGAGTGTCACTCTTTAAAAATGTTATTTTTAGGAACATACTAATTTTCATGCGAGATAGAAAAATTGAATCAAATCAATTCCCAAAAAAATTAAAAAATATATTTAAAACTTAAATAGAAAATCCTAAAAGACTCTAATTTACTTCATCTTCCAATTCGTAACAGTTTAGCAACAATATGCATCCGAAAGTGAATTTTTTTTAGAATGTACATTTCAGTGTCCATTCAGGCAAAAAAAATGTTACCTACTATTGTGGGTTCACCCAAGTGCCATTAGGGAATCCATAGAGGACATAGTTCATAAATATATATTACCTTCTACTTGTACATATTAATGATCACATTTGTGAATCTGTGTTCTAAGATGCATTAGATGATGTCGGCTTGTTTATGATTTTCTAAAGGATTGTTGTTTGCTACATTAATTCTTGTCATTTTAATTTGTTAGTGGTTTGTACTTTGGGTTCCTTGGTGGGATGTTGCATCCTTCAGTGCGTCTTCATTCTTCTCGTGTCTAGTCACATAAGGACATTGGTACCAAATGTGAGAGAAATAGATATTATACTATATTGATTATTTAATATGAAAGACATATATTTATAAGTAAAACTATACAATTAGTTCTATAATCATATTTAACTGACATACACAACTGATTAAATGGGTAACTAATCTAAAACCCTTTAGCTTTATCTTTGTAAACTTTGAATTTTTAAGATCTTTAGCATCTTCAAAGTTAACATACTCCTCCATATTATTTCTCCAATCAACTAAATCATCTAGATTCAAATATCTAGAAACTGTTGAAACATCAATATTTGGCCTCTTTTGCATATTATAAATGGTTATAAAATTTTATCTTTTCCCAAATTTTTTGTACTTTTTCTTCAACTATTTTTTCCCTTAAAATTCATTCTCCTCTCATCTCTTCCTCTAATATCAACTCCTTTACACAACTTCTCTTGCAGTGCTTGAACTAGTCTCTTTAGATTTCTAAAATTGTCATCTATCACAATAAAATTTCATCAGCCTTGGTCCCTTTGTGACCACATTTTTCTTACTTTTGACACAAACCCTCTACAACTATCATTATTTGAACTGCTTCACATTTGACGATCTATTTACACACTCAAAAAATTCTAGTTTGATAAAACTGATGAAGGGTAATCCCCTATAATACCAAACACCCAACAAAAACAAAGAAATTGAATAGGAAATGTGAGAGATAAATAGTTACTTTTTATTATCCCAATGAATTGAAATCTATAACATTTAGAAATTTTATATGGTACAACCACATGGGCTCAAATCATTACAAAATAAAATAACTCCCTAAGAAAAACCTATAGTGTTAAAGCCACAATTTCTACTAGTGAAATTCTCCCTAAATACCTTTTCTTGCCTCTTTGTTTAGCAATAAAAACCTTATAATGGGTCACAAAGTGTAAATTTTCTTTTTTTGGTGTGAAACACTCTAGCAGTTCATCTTCCTACACTTGCCATTTTTCTATTAGAACATCTATTTTGTTGACACAAATTCTCAGAGACATAAATTTTGACTTGGGAAATGGATTTTCTATGAAATTCTATCATTAGAAATCTCAAAAAGAGATCTATAGTACAAAATATATCTAAGAGTTGTTTATGTCCACTTTTTAGAGTTTTTAGGGTATCCTAAGGTGCTTAATTTTGAGTTTGAAAACTTATTAGAGAAATTTTTGTTAACAAAAAATTGAATATCTTCCAAATAATCTTGGATATTGAGATTTTTTTTCTCATAGATCATTTTTTTTTCGATATCACTCCTTAGTGTAAAATTTTATGTCCATATCAACTCGAATAGACTTTCTCACTAGAAATAACACATTAATATTTTTTGTTGTTTCAAGCTTATCTTGTCCCACCCCTCTAAGTGTCATCATGGACTCCAAAATAACTTGAAAACTACAAAACAAGATGAAAATACAATATTTTTCGGTAATCAAAGATTGACCTTATACCATTGGATGTTCCTAGTCCTAGGCTATATTGAGTGATGTATAGGTGCCTTTAGCCTCTTCATCCCTAAATATGTGGAAGTTTCGTTTAAGAGAGTTTGGTGAGAGGAAAATATTTTACTGATGACTTCTTATAATGATGGAGGTTGCTGCAAGTGTAAAAGTTTAATATTACAAAACAAATATTTTAATGTTCATGAATTCATTCTTTAACCTATGTACTGTAATGACGATCAAACTATGATGGAAAAATAACTTAGTGCATGAAAAATACCAAAAATATGACACTCAAGATGGCTTGCATCATCTTCCATGGCCTCTTGAATGATCTATATCATCAATTTAAAAAATAGTCGGTCCACTTCAAATAGAAAATACTTTTGGGCGCATAATTAGATCCACTTCAAAGAGGTAACTTTTGACATAATTAGATAAAGAGAAAGGGTCCAGATAGAAGAATCACCTAAACCATCAGCCCTAGATTTCTCATTGTTAACTATATTTGAATGAAATTCAATCATATTTAATATTAAGATATTTAAATTTTATTTATTTAATATTAATGAATATTAAATATTATAAAATTGATTTGATCAATTGTGAAAATTAAAAATTATTTTCTTGGATTTTAATTTTAATCTGTCTTAAAAAATGACTTCTAAAAATAAGGATAATATATGCAATAGAATTCTTGCAAAATTTCTTCTATTACCCACATTTGAAGGAAATTTTAATAAATAGTTTCTAGATTCATCACTTTAATTACGTTACAACCACATAAATTATCAATGTTTAATTTCTTATCGCTATCCAAATTTGAATAAATTTGAGCAAATGTCGGAAATGTCTCTTCGTTTATGTGAGTCATTACAAAATAAACATTCGTTTTACCAGATCATTTCAACAGTTCACAGCGCCCACAAACCTTTTCAAATACCCACTCTATAAGTCGGCCATAACATTGAAGAGTGGGGAAAATTCTTGCATTGTCTAACTAACTGTGATCTAATATGTGTACTACATATAGTCAAGGCAAGAAATGTTTGTTTCAAAAGGGCTTCTCACTCTTCATAATTTACCTAAAAAATCAACTTACTTTAGTTTAGACAAATGGAGTATATGCAGGAAATAGGAAACTATGAGACGCATCTTTCTTGACTAGATTTTCGCTAAAGAAATGTGGAATGTGTTTTGTGCTGACTTAAGGGTCTGTAATTACAATGAGAGGTTGATTGGAAAGGAATTATTAAGTGGAATGTAAATACATTATATAACATTTGTAAATTATTTTAAATATTATTATCTATTAAAATTTTATAGACTATTTGAAAACATTGAAATGAGGGAAAGTTCCAGAATATAAGGACAGTTATTGTATCTATTAAAAGACTCATGTTAAGTAATGTTTCCACGGAAGTCCTTTGAGTTATTTGAAGAAATCACACTGAAAGTAGATTTGAAATCAGATATGGAGAACGTTGGAACTTTAATAAATCATATTACATCTGCTTCTTGAATGGGCATTTGGGTTTACCAAACAAGCACACTTGGAAATAATTCGTTGAAACCTTAAAATAGGTTCTAAGATTTTGTAAACACAAAAGCTTCCAATTCAATCACGATGATGACTGAACTATTGAGGTTGTGATGTTGAACAAAACTATATCAAATTTAAATCAACCTAATGGTTGGAAGGATCTAGATGATTATAGCGGCATTAGGAATTGCTAACAATCTCCTCCTTGGACTGATAATCAATTTATAAATCTATGGACTGGTATGCTAGTATAAACAATGGTTATTCTTTGAAAAGATCTTACTTATGATTATAAAAATCAAATCAAGAAGTAATTCTGTGACTTCTATGGCCTTCATTGTGTTTTGACCACGTGCAGTCTTCTTTTTGTTACAAAACATTGCGTAAGAATATATTGCAATTCTTTTTAAAATACTATTTTTTCAATAAATGTGTAATAAACAAATAATTTACAAATAATAAATAAATGACAATTTTAATGTTAATAATAAATATGGATTGATCTATTTAAAGGAGCAATTAAAATACTTTGTTGATAAAATTGTCACTAAAATTCAAACCTCTTCATAGATGTCAAAATTAATATGGGGTGACCTATTTAAAGTAGCAATTAAAATACTTTGTTGATAAGATTGTCACTAAGATTCAAAACTCCTTATTGGTCTGAAAATTAATATGTCAATATATCAAAATTAATATGTCAATATATCAAAAAGTTTTATATATCAATATGTCAATAAGTCCTTGGTTTGCTGGTGAAGTTGTTTGGTTTTGAATGGACTAGATTCTCGAACTTTGAACCAAAAAAAAAGTTTCATTATTTTTAAAACTAATTATTTTATTATATTATAAAAATATTGTCATCCATTATCAAGATTAATAAATTCTTTTGTTTTGTTAGACTTTAATTTTAACTTTTTCTCAAAAATATAGCTTCTAGAAATAATAATAAACAAAATACCATTCTTATACAAATTCTTTTTATTTCTAAATTTGGCCGAAATTTACACCACTTCATTAAGTGTCTTTTTCATTAACGTGATTCTTGACTAAAGAAACTAG
>BSBK01002705.1:915000-917501 GCA_027943335.1 Chamaecyparis obtusa
CACAGGCAAGGTAATAATGGAAAAATTGCAGATACTTAGAAGGGATTTTGAAAATTTACAAATGAAAGACTCAGATTCAATAGATGCTTTTTTCACTCATGCAATTTCTATAGTAAATCAGTTAAGGACCTATGGAGACACTATTGAAGATCAAAAGATTGTTGAAAAAATACTTAGAAGTCTGCCTGCTAAATTTGATGTTGTAGTAATAGCCATTCAAGAGGCTAAAGATCTTTCTAAGTTATCAGTAGATGAATTAATGGGATCAATTTTAGTCCATGAGAAAAGATTGAACTGAACAGGGTCATCATCATTTGAGAATGCATTCAAGACTCAGCTCTCATTTGGCAAGTCAAGAGGGAGATCAAACAACAACAGAGGCAAAGGATGTTTTTCATCAAGAGGAGGAAGAGAAAACACACAATTTGAAAGTAGAAGACCACCATCAAGCCCAAATGCCCATTCTACATCAACAAGAGGAAGGGGGAGCAGTCACTCTCAAAGCCATCATCAAGGAGAAAGGCATGATAAATCCAACATCCAATGTCATTACTGTAGCAAATTTGGGCATTATGCATCAGAATGTAGGAAAAAGCAATATGATTTGAATAAGCAAAAGGCACATTTCACAAATGAAAATCAGTCAAACACTAGTGGACAAGACACAATATTGATAGCATGCAATGTAGCACAAGAAAGTTCTAAAGAACTATGGTTTTTAGATAGTGGGTGTAGTAACCACATGAGTTGTAAGAAGGAGATGTTTTCAACAATAGATGATTCAGTAAAATCAGAAGTTAAATTGGGAAATGATCAAAAAGTTTTGGTTATGGGCAAAGGGTCAATTAACATAAAAACAAAACAAGGTGAAGATAAACAAATTTTAGATGTATACTATGTTCCCGGATTACAACACAACCTTATAAGTATTGGGCAATTGGTACAAAAAGGATATAGAATATATTTTGAGAATGGTGAATGTGTGATCCTAGATAAGAAACCAAGCAATAGGCTAATTGCAAGAGTTGAAATGACAAAGAATAGGATGTTCCCATTAAAAATTCAAAGTGGATTAATGATAGAGCCACAAGGTTTACAAAAGGTTGCTAAAATAGCTTTTAAAGCTTCATACAAAAATGAATCTTGGCTATGGCATTTAAGGCTTGGACATTTAAACTTCAAAGGATTACAGCTGTTATACAAGAAGAAAATGGTATATGGGTTGCCACAAATAGAGCCACTTAAAACCACATGTGAGAGTTGCATATTGGAAAAACAACATAGAAAATCATTTCCAGTTGGGGAATTATATAGAGCAAAACAACCACTTGAGATAGTGCATTCAGACATTTGTGGACCTATGCAAACACCTTCCATAAGTGGAAAACTTTATTTCATAACGTTCATTGATGATTTCAGTAGAAAAGCATGGGTTTATTTCTTGAAGTATAAATCTGATACGTTTGTTGTTCTCAAAGAGTTCAAGGAAAAAGTTGGAAAAGAAAGTGGATATCCTATCAAGACATTAAGAACCGATCAAGGTGGAGAGTATGTCTCAATTGAATTTCAGAATTTTTGCAAAGAAAATGGCATACATAAACAATTTACAGCAAGGTATACATCTCAACAAAATGGAGTAGCAAAGAGAAAGAATAGAACAATCATGGAAATGGCACGTAGCATGATAAAGGCAAAACACTTACCAAATGAATATTGGGCTGAAGCAGTTGCATGTTCAGTATATATTTTGAATAGGTGTCCAACAAAAGCAGTGATAAATAAAACACTAGAAGAAGCTTGGAGCAAAAGGAAACATAACATATCACATTTAAGAGTTTTTGGATGTGTGGCATACTCATTGATACCTCAAGAATTGAGAAGAAAATTAGATGACAAAGGAGAGAAATGTATATTTGTGGGATATAGTGAACATTCAAAGGCATATAAGCTATACAATCCTATTACAAAGAAGCTAATAGTAAGCCATGATGTTGAATTTGTTGAAGAAGAGGCATGGGATGGAAGCATAGACAAAATAAATTCAAGTACACCTAATGTCCTACAAGAGAATGAAGAAGATGAAAATCAGGTTGCTAATCCTCCTATACAAGTAAATGCTCCTACAACACCATCAAGAGCACCTAGCACTCCAAATCCCACTACAACAAATAATAACAGCAGCGAATCTTCTGATCCTACACTTGCATCTTTAAGGTCTAGGTCCATAAACACATCAAAGAAGACAAGAAGTCTTAGGGAGATTTATGATGAAACAAAAGAAGCTGAAAATGCTGATTTTTGTTGTGATTTTGCATTTTTAACACAAGCTAATCCAATCTATTTTGAAGAAGCCTTAAAAGAAGACAAATGGATTGTAGCCATGGATGAAGAGATTTAGTCAATAGAAAAGAATGAAACTTGGGATCTAGTAGAACTTCCTAAAAGTAAGGATGTGATTGGAGTTAAATGGGTTTATAAGACAAAGTATGATGTTGATGGTA
>BSBK01002706.1:0-125000 GCA_027943335.1 Chamaecyparis obtusa
TTGTCAAGCTCAAACCAGAAGAAGAGGTAAGTGTTTTTACAGCCCATGCCTCTTATTTTTATTGAAATTTTAGTTAGCTCAAACCAGAAGAAGAGGTAAGTGTTTTTATAGCCCATGCCTCTTATTTTTATTGAAATTTTAGTTTTGAAGAAATTTGTTTTGTCAAAATTTCTTTTCTTAGATTTTAAGTGTAATTAGGATTTTAAAATTGATTTTGTTTTAATTGCCAGAAGAAATGATCTCCCTGGACAAAAACCTCAACCAAACCCCTCCATCTTCTCCTCATGAACAAATGAATGAAGAAAATAACCAAGAAAATGAACCTCAACCGCCTCCACCAATCGAGAAACCTCCTCCTGGAACACAGGAAAATTTGATCAACCAAATTGAAAGAGGGAAAAAAGAATTAGAATATTTAATTAGGAGGTTAAAAGATTCTATTGCTAAAAATCCTGGAAGGGAAAGACTTGCAAAATCATTGGAATCAATCTTGACCCGTGTAGGCTCAGTTAGTGGGAAAATTAATTTATGACATGATAAAAGAGAAGAACAAAAACAATATTATGAAAATAAATTGTCATATGAGGACATAAAAAAGAAAAAGTAGGATTTGAGCAATACAAATCCACAAAACCTGAAGATCACCTGCATACAAAAACCTGTTACAAG
Organism: Chamaecyparis obtusa; assembly: GCA_027943335.1. Taxonomy (NCBI): domain Eukaryota; kingdom Viridiplantae; phylum Streptophyta; class Pinopsida; order Cupressales; family Cupressaceae; genus Chamaecyparis; species Chamaecyparis obtusa. The sequence goes on from BSBK01002706.1 coordinate 670, forward strand.
GAAGTAGAGGCAAGAAGAGAGCAAGGGTTTGACTCAGAAATATGAAGAAGAAAATATCCTAAAATAATGAATAAATTAAATGTACAATGGATCATCCTTATAAAGGAGATCGAAAGCCTTGAAAAGGAAAACCCTAGTGCATGTAATAATTAGTTTAACTATTACATGACTAATACATGCAGGTTTATATTTAAAACAACTAATGCATGTTCATTTAACTAAAGCAAAATGAGTTGACATCTTAAGAAGGGAGTAAAGTTAATTAAGATAATTAATACTTTACTCTAATACCCCCCTTAAGATGAGCAACAATGTAGCTACAAACAATGCAAAGGAAACTACAATGCTGAAACCATAAAAATGGGTCCCGACAACATGGCCTGATGAGGTACCCAGCACAACCAAATCTCTGTAAAATGGAGAAATAGAAAAAACCTAGTGGGAAAAACCCTACTCCAAAAAGAGATAGAAAAATGCAGAAAAGAAATGGCTCAAGAGACTCTCTCAAAACCATAAGTACAACCAGCCCCCCATGAGAGAGGGATGGGACACCAAAGCCCCCCCAAATGATGGAACCCCTATGGAAATGATCGAACCAATGCAAATCCAATGCGGAAGAAATAAAGGCACAAAACAAGGAAACCCCTGAATGAGAGGTGAAACTAGAAGGCCTAATTGATGCTCAAAGGAGAAAACATGAGGATCCTAAAAGGGAATCCCCAATGTAGGTGGTGTGACAGGTGTGCTGACACTATCATGAAAGAGGAGATGAACGTCCTCTGCAGAATCCTCAACAAGTGCATCTGGTGGCTCGATGAATGGAGTTGGAGGGTCAGGCAGTGCTAAAGAAGAATTCTGATGAAGAGAAAAGACCTAAACAGGATGTGGTGTGGCAATCATAGCAGTGATCTCAGGAACAATACAAAAGTTCAAGCAACCTGACTACACCACATGAGGCTCTCGCAAAAGAGGAGAGCTGTGCTCCGAAAATGGAGATGGTGGACCAAAGTGTGAGAAGGTGTAAGAGATAGGTGGAATGATCAACTATCCCTATAGAAGCATGCCTCCTGTCGCACTATCTTGAATGAAGACTAAATTTGTAGTGAACTTAACTGTCTTCCCTGATCCACTGTGTGTAATCTGATAAATCAAGAGAAGGTTTACAGACATAGATGGAACATAAAATAGATCATTGAATGTGCCATCCTGAATTCCTACTGAACCTTTCTCGCAGACTGTTAGGATAGTGTTATTCCCCATGAGAATATGAGGAATGGGAGAAGCCTCAATAGTAGAGAAGACCCCTTGAGAAGATGCCATATGGTGAGAAGCACTTGAATCCAGTATCCAAGGGACCTGTGAAGGGGATGCAATGGATGCCCATAATACATGACCCTATCCAAAATCATGTCCAGATGTTGAAGATGTGGAGGAAGACTCAAAAGCAGACCCCTGAGAGGTAGAAGAGGATAGAGAGGAAACAATGCTCTTCTGAAGAAGAGCTTGCAAATCTGCAATCTATTTCTCATAGCCATCAAATCTCTTCTAAAAACAATTTGACTCATCATGAGGTCCCTTCTGACAATAGGAACATGTAGGTCTCTCAGTCTTCTATTTCTCCTTCTTAGAAGAAGATGGTGGGCCAGTAGGGTGCTGAGATGAGGAATCTAATATCTGCTTCAGCTTCTGCTTCTACTTTTCTTTGGATGGTTAGGCAACCAATGCTTGGTTCTTTGAACCTGTTAGAGACGTCCAACTAAGTAAGCTTGGCCTGCTCTCTAGTCAAATGATCATAGAACACCTCAAAAGTGGGCATGGTGAATGTAGGTCCCAAAGCATCCATGGTAGAATGAAAGGTAGAAGAGAAGATCTGAAAGTTTCCCCTAAGCTTAGACAGAATCAGATAATGCACTCTTTATCAGTCTTTCACTTTCCACATCCATGTAACAAAGATCTTTGTTGTTTGAACTTCATCAGAAAATCCTCAATAGAGGGAAAAGAATCAGGTACAAGAGAGGTAATCTCTACCTCAATTTGAAGTGCTCTAAACTCATTGATGGTACCGAATAATGTCTCAAATTTAGCCCACATCTATAGAGGGGTAGTGCACCCATCAAGATGAAACTACAAGCTATCTGATACCTATAAATTAATCAACCCCATAGCCTCATCCATCTTGTTTCGATGCTGCATGATCTCAAAGGGCCTTTGTAATACTGGTAGCACTACATCTAGACAAGACCAGAGCCCTTTTGAACGGAGAAGCCATGTCATCAGTGTTTTCCATGTGTGATAATTATGTGGGGTCAGAAGTTCTAGACAAGAAGAGGTCTCGGCCATATTTTTAGAAGGGGTTTTGTTTTGATAAATATTTGGTTTAACTGATAGAAACAAGAAAGTAACACCCCCCCATAAGCCAAATATCGAACCCCTAAGCCTAGAATAGTATGCTTTATCAAAAGAAGAGAAAAAAAGCTTCAGATCTAAATCTTGTGTACCTTAAAAAAATTATGATGAAAATAGGCAAAAATTTGAATGGTGCTCGAGAAGAGCTTTTGAGTGCTTCTTTCGGATCGAAAAATGGAGCTAATTTGAGCAAATTAGCCCCCCAGAATATAAAAAAGATAATCTGGCGGTTGACAGCAAAAAAAGAAATCTAGATGAAAAAAAATTCTAGATTAACCTCCATGAGAGTGTTGGGCTCAGAACCAGATTTTCGGTGATATCTTGTTTGTTGAAAAACAATGCTTGGAGCTCCCGGAAAGCCAATTTTAGTGAAAGAGCTCCAAAAGAAAAAAAAATCCAAAAGGGGTTAGGGCCTAGGTGCTAGCCCCTAGTCACATGGGGGCTTCGCCATGTGTAGATAGCCACTAGTGCCGATAGTTAAGCACTAGTGGTTTGCGTAGATGCTGGCAGTTTTCTCCGGTTTGGGCGGCATGCGGTTTGGCGACAGTTCGGTGGCGGTTTGGCTGCAGTGGTGTGTGGGTTGAGCGCGGGCGGCATGCTTTTGTCACTGAATTTTTTTCCCATTTTTTATGAATTTTCCACTTTGTACAGCGTGCTAATAATTGCTTCAGGGTGCGTGCACTATTGTACGACCCTAGGGCAAAATTTTTTTGCCTCTCCCTGCAACTTTGTCCAATTAGATGAGTTTTGTATCAATATAGGGGTTTTCGGGTGCTGTGAGCTCAACAGTGAGGTTTGTTTGAGCTCAAAGTGCACCAAAATTTAGGGACCCTCCTAATTTCAATAAAAAAACACAAAATGCCCTAAAAAGTGCAAATTTTTTTAAAAATTTTTTGCAGGCAAAAAGAAACAAAAAATAACATCCTACAGAGAATACCAGATCTGAAAACTATAGCCAAAACCTCTCAAATCAGCTAAAAAATTCCTAATTTGAATCCTTCAAACACGAACAAGATGTAGCAGATTAGGGCTTTGATACCATGTAGGATTTGAGCAATACAAATCCAGAAAACCCGAAGATCACCTGCATACAAAAACCTGTTACAAGGAAGTAGAGACAAGAAGAGGGCAAGGGTTTGACTCAGAAATATGAAGAAGAAAATATTCTTAAATAATGAATAAATTAAATGTACAATGGATCATCCTTATAAAGGAGATCGAAAGCCTTGAAAAGGCAAACCCTAGTGCATGTAATAATTAGTTTAACTATTACATGACTAATGCATGCAAGTTTATATTTAAAACAACTAATGCATGTGTGTTTATCTAAAGCAAAATGAGTTGACATCTTAAGAAGGGAGTAAAGTTAATTAAGATAATTAATACTTTACTCTAATAGAAAAAATCACAAAAGACGACATTTGCAAACTTTTTAAAAAGACATGGGACACTCATACTCTTAGAACTACAACAAAGAGGTTCCCAATTCATTGGTGCTTGAATGAAGACATAATTTTTTTTTTGGGAGAGATGGTAGACCATCTTTGATTCCCTCCTTGTAACAATCATGAGGTTCTTATATATTTCTTGAGGAAACTCTATTGCGAGTTTGTACTCAAGGAGGTGCCAAATTATTTTGACTTTCTATATTATCAGGGGTAGAGGAGGGGGGTCATCATTTGATAGAGCGGGGGAACATCATGACCCTAACACACACCTAGGGTTCCTATTGGAAAGCCATAGGTGGATCATGTTAGTATTCCTTTCGTTGTGAAGGAACATGTAGAGGTGGACACACTAGGCATGATTAGTGCTCTAATAGAGACTCTCATTCAGTGTGCCACTCCTTTAGTTGAGGGTCACCATGGTAAATCTTTGAAGTGGCATATTTCTTAGTCATGTGGATCCTTGTGCACATTTGGCATTGCTAAGAGAGAGGAAGAGGATCATGGAATGATGAATGATGATTTTCTAAATATGACATTTGGCATTGACACACAGGTAAATATTTCCAAGTTCATTAAATTTATTTGATCATTTTTTTATTTATAAAATAATAATTAATTAATTTAGTATCTATTGATTATGATCAAAATCTAGGGCAAGAGTGTCAGTGGTAGTGGCAATGATCCTCCAGTCCCCTTCTACACCTTATCATCAACTCCACAAGTATGTATCGAATAAATAGTTTTAATTAATATATTTGATTATTATGTAATTATATGAATGATTGTATCGTAACTTATTGTGCATGTGCATTAGTTCATAGGTGGACCATTGACATTCACAATAGACAATGAAGGGCATCATGCCACTTTCCTTGAGGTATCTTTATTTGCATGTTAATTTGATGTACTTGATTATATTTAATTAATAAATGAATAAATAACTAAATTACTAGATAAATTATGATCAAAATCCAGAGGCAAAGTGGTCATTGCAGTGATTGCATTCCTTCACCTGGCTTTGTTATGTCATCATTGAGTCCATAGGTATATATGTAATAATGCATTATAATTAATATGTTAGTAGTACGTTCTTATATGAATGGTTGTCTTATAAATTTCTATGTACAAGTGCACTAGTATAATGTTAGAGCTTCAACATTGACACCGCACATCAAAGAACACGGTGAAATCTTCACAGAGGTACCATTTATTCATTAGTAGAGTTGTTTAAAAAAAAAATCTTGATAACTACATAATACTTTTGTTGTTTCATTTTCAGTTATTGACATCAGAGAGCCCTCCTTCTATTTGTGATACTTTGGATTGTGGAGTAGCTATAGTAGTAGCTAGTTCTAAAGCACTGACTGAGGTATGAAAGAGATCACTTAATTTTAATTGTTATTTTAATAGTTTGTATTAAATTTTTTTAATGATATTCATGTATGTATTTTAATTATTATTTTGATCATTATTGTAGGGACTTATTACTCTAGATCGTTAGCATGTGCTTTCAGTGGATGTACATAGTGACTATTTGCTAGTGGTAAGTGAATATTCTATTTTATGTCATTGTATAATTCAATTTCGATGTATATTAGTTATTGATGCTTATATTTTTTTTTATTAGCTTGAGTTGGAGAAGAGTCTAGATAGGAGGACTAGTGAGCACACTCAAAATACTACAACATCCACTGCATCTCCATTGACGTGATGATCGAAGACAACTTAGTATTTATTTTCTTGCCTTGGTGGGAAAGAACTAGATTAGGGATATAGATTGTAAGCCTATATGGCATTAGTGGACATATTTTTTGTATATTGTATAAGTGACATGTTGTACATCCATTTGGCTTTATGGAAGCCAATTTAACTATATTGGATATATTCGATGTATGACATTATTGGACATATATATTTAGCTTCATGTCCTACAAATATATATAGTTTATGTTTTTGGTATGAAATTCATGGGTTAGGTGTATTGATGTATACTAATTTATGTTTATGTAGATGTCTTATGCTTTGAAAATCTCCCATGCCTTATAGTTATGCTTGTATGTTTATCAAAGTATATTGTTACTATATGATTTATACTTTATTATAATATGTATGTTTCATTTTGATGCAGAGAAGCTAGTGGTGGATTTGTAATCTTCATAGGAGAATATCAGATTTCTCCTTTGTTTTGTAACAACACTCTAATCTTTCCTTGAACTGAGGATTAAATCCAAGACCCAACCCAAAACCTTAAAAGGTTCTCAACATACTCCAAACATCTCATCTCCCATATTCAAACTCATAATCTTCAGTGGTTATCTTCCATAACAAACTGCTCTCTTTGGGCCTGTCCTACTAGCCCTATCCAACAAGAAATTTGCATATTTATCCAAATTATTTCAAATGACTCCCCAAAAAGATCAGGGATCCAAATACCATTTTCCAATTTATTAAACATATGTTGAAACCAAGCCCACTTGTTTCAGAACTCCTTCAAAAAATGCTGCTCCATTTTTGTGTCTACGCCTAATAGCCCCATTTTACAAAGCAACCCTATCATGGTTGTATCCACTGACCTTGCCACTTACTACAGTCTCTTGAAATAAGTTAAAACCAAGGATTTTGACATCCTTTAGGCCATGGACCCTCTGCACATACCCCAACTCACAAACCCTCACCAAATCAATCCTGTAAATTAAAAATCTCTTCTGGGATCCACTATTTGATCCTACACCATATCCTCAACATGTCCTAACATGTTCCAAAGAAAAAAAACCCTCTCATTCAGCCCAAATTCCTTCTGCTACACCCATGGCCCTTACTTCATGCACCCTTTGATCACTTCCTATAAAGGCTCAGATACTAGGTATAATTTCAGACTCAGGGAATGGACATCCAATCGAGAAACCTATCCTCTTTATAGGAATTAATTTAGTAAGTCAGACCAGGGACATATTACTTGAAATGGGCTAGCAAAGTATATGCACCAAGTATCATTCAACGACACATTTATCATTGCTACAGGAAGGAAATGCTAAAGGAAAAATACACTATGATTGCAGGAAATGAATGCCAAAGTAATGTTTAAGCTAAAGTTTGTAGAAAAGTAAGTGCTGGAATATAAACTAAAAAAGTATAACTATTAATAAGACATGAAGAGTATTATAAACTATGCCATAGTACTTCTATTGTTCTACGACTTTGGCTGTAGGAGGTGTTAGCCGATCTGTAGCTTTGTCTGCAGGAGCCATTCGACACTTGGCACTTAAAACAATGGAAATGCAAGAAATTATTCTAGCTAGTATGAATCTATCTTATTGTGGATTTCTCACCAAGTGGGCCCCCTTGGATGCGTATCCTAAATCACAACTATGTGCAACTGAATATCAACACTTCATTTATTTATTGATTGAATAAGAAAGTACAAAGATTCCATAAAATATTGAAGCAAACTATTGCTATAATTGACACAAGGGTAAGGACCAGAGGGGCCAAATGATGGCACACCCTACAGATCCATCCTTCTCAACAACACATGGAAGCAACAACAACATAGTGAGAGAGATAGAAAGTAGGATCATTGATATATTATTTTCATTCAAAATAATTCATACATGTCAAGCTGTAAGGCCTTCCCAGTTATGAACAGATATTATAATGAAATATAGAAGTCCTCAAACATGTGAGGATCTACCAACAATCTTGATTCTACTATCTTCTATCTTCTATCCCAAAACTGACTCCCTAAACTCTAACCAAACAACTATACTTATACAAGAGGCTACCAAATTGAGTTGTCCTTCATATCCATAATCAACAGAAGGAACAGTCAGATGTTGGACCACACACTTCCTAATGATAGATACCAGCATTAAATATACCACCTATAATCAATGCATAAGTCGACCTCAACAAAAAATCAAAATAAACTACTCGGTAAGCAAGGATGACCAAGCAACAAACAAGCATCACCGAGTGCTAGTGAAACAACCAACCGCCCAGGAGATAACCGACCAAACTCGGTAACCAAAGGAAATCGACCAACTACCGAGCCAACTCGGTCAAAGCAAGAACCGAGCAACATAGATAAACTTCAAAATTTGACAAACTTCAAAATCTTTTTGGTGACATAGGATTGCCAAGGAACTGAGATGCTCCTGCATCAGTAATAAACTTGACAATCACCTCCCTCTCACGCAGGAGCAGGGCTTTATTTAAAGGGAAAAACTCCTAACTACTTTCCTAACCACACTATAGAAATAGGCGGATCTTTATTACAACATTATTGACTAGAAAGAAGGAAAGCCTTAAAGACTAAACAAATTGAATCCAAAGCAGAGGAGAGAATTGTCGTGACAACAAATCTAACTTCCCACTTGCGCCTAGATTTTCTCAAAGAAGTAACAGTCCGCCTTGCTCTTCACTGGAACTGCCACCTTATCCCTTCAACTGGCACTATATTGAATGTTCTTCCCCTGAAAGTTATAGGAAGATGGAGTGGAACACTCCATGAATGAATGTGCCATACCTGGCCAAAACAACATTCGCTATTCCAATGCACTATGCCTTCAAGGGTTAGGATAAGATATTTATGATAGTAATTACCAAAACACGCATAATCAGTCATATTCAAACATCTAATCTACTCATTAAAACACAACAATATCTTTTAGAACAAGAAATATAGTAATTTATCCAAGCATAGCATATTTAAGTACGTTTAAACCATGTTAAATGTCTGTTGGCAACATGCCATATAGTAGCAGAAAAACATAAGAGTCTTGTGGAAAATGTATCAAAATGAAGGAAAACGTATAGCAAATATTATCCTAGGGTATTCTAAAGTATGGCATTAATATGCCTCATCATGGTTTCCCACTACAAAGACTAGTGCCTATCCTCAGGCACTTAAGAGTTTTTAATCTTTTCTAACACCTTGAAGTCACCTTCCTGCATTTGCTCGATCATCGAAGAGCGCAACCTCCAATAGAATCCATTCATCCTGTCCACCCTGACACGCCGACTTATTTTTCAATCCTCATCCAGCTCATCATCTACACAACTGTATAATGGCCACAAGAGCACATGGGGTTGGAATGTGAGAGGCATCTAGTGTTCTGGTCTTGGTTGTTAGTCCAATTCTATGTACCAGTGAACCCTTTGCATGGAAGCCCTAAATTTTATAATACTATGTGGCTCTGACTTTTTAGAGACATAGGCAACCTGTCCCACCTCTGCTATAACCCATCCGTGATTCTATTTCCATCATGTAGAGATAGTCTTTCAAATTCTGCGTGCACCTGTTCTAAATTTTCCAGAATTCTTCTTCTTTGGGTGGAATCATTAAAATCGTAGACAATTTGTAGCCAATCACAATAAAGGAATCTAGGTGTTTTACTTTTAGGGCGTAATGGAAGTGAAATATTACACTCAAATGCCCTATACCTGGTTAATTGTTCTCCATAGTAGATTTCATTGTTGACCTAGGAAAGTAGTGAGGAAAATTATATGTCACCTACAAATAGCAAGGGATTCCATTCTATGTTTGATGGAATGACATAATGATGAAGGTAAAATTCATAGAGAATATTTTTGATGAAGTCAGGTGACATTTCATATGCAGCCATAAAGGACTTAGGGGTGTCTATGTCAGGACTCAAATCCTTGATAATTCTTGTAAATTGAAATAATAAAAATTATTTCTTTAAGCATAGAGCATACACCCTTGGTGGTGGCTGACATTATATGATCTTTGGAACCAACTTAACAACTAAATCTATCTTTTCATGTAGGAGTGTGATTTCTTGTTTCTGTTGACCTATTTCCCTTTTTAATTTGTCCTTCTCTATGGCCCACATTTCCCTTTCATATTGAATTTTCTGAAAATAATCCAATGATAAAGAATGTATTGTTACCTCATCTTGACTTTTTTGTGGAACAAAGTGTTTTGGTTTTGTCTCATGTTCTTTTTGGTGAACTGGTGCGGATGCCGCCGAAATTTCATTTGCTTGTGTATTTCCCGGAGGAGAAGAAGAAACTTCAGAAACATCCATTTTCATTGTTTCTTTTGGTACCAAGGCTACAGGGTCCTTCATCATATCATCACCTTCCATGGTTAGATTTTCTTCTTGTGGGTCTAGATCCATAGGTTCCTCAATTGGAACTTCATGACTTGAGCCAGCCATCTTAGGTGAGTTCTTTGTCTTTTTCCTTGAACTCAAACGGACACTACACCATACTAGGGTTTCTTCTAATGCTGCAAAGCGTTTCTACAGATTGGATTTTATCAAAGTAGATGTGGTTGCAGGATGAACAGGGGTACCACCTAATTCATAACCAGACAATTTATCTTTCCCTTTCTCATCTTTCTTGGCTCCTTGTGAACTATGAGTTTCTTCAAAACCCCCAATGTTTTCTTCCCCCAAATTAGGGTTTTGAACTTCTACTGTTATGTCTTCTTGATGTAAAGGAGGTTTTTCCTGAGCTCTTTCTGGACTAACTTCAGTAGTAGGATTTTCTTGTGCTTCATGATGCTCAGGATGTGGCCCTACAGGCATGGGTCTTTCCCTATTTAGCTAAACATGAGGGGCGGTGATAAATTCATCCCAATTCATAGGAGAATTATCACACAGGGCATTTTCTACCAGTAATTTGATTAACCCGTGATGGGTAACAACATTTTGCCTACCCTTCCTTACTTCATCAGAGCTCAAATTTAACAGGGAATATAGAACATTGGGAACATTAATTAACTGCCCATGCCGCAAATGGCTCAACAATTTAAAATGCACAACATGTAGAAAAGAAAACCTTCCTTCACAAGTAATATATCGGATAATGTGAACAACGAACTATGGGTAATCACCTAGAAGATAAATTCTTTTCGTACCTTGTTTACTACTTTCTAGTGCTATGTCTATAGGCATAGATAATTTAGCTCTGGCTGTATGGGCATCATGACCATGTGGAAAAGGTTCTCCTACAATAGGAAGTCTAGAGACTTCTACTATGTGCATTTCTAAAGCTTCAATTCACAAACCTTTCACATATGCCATGCCATTGCAGAATGTATGCAAGAATTCCACCGCAATAGCTTCATCATGACCATTTAATCTGATAAAATAGCTGAGTCAACCCACATGATTGAATTCCCAAACACTCACTTGATCTTGCAATAATGACATGTGACTGGCTGGTTAAAACCAAATAGGCTGCCCACCCATACTTAAATTTCTACAACCCTTGCTCTTAGCTTCAATGTTTCACAAAACTTCTAATTTCCAAAACTTCCTACTCTATTCTAACTCAAGGTTTCTTTGCTATGGCTTAGTAGGGATGGAAGTGGAAATATCAAAGAATATCGTAACCGGCTTTGGTTTTCAGGGGTTTTTAAAGAAGCCAAAAGCTAAGGCTGGTGGAATAATGACTACACTCGAAGCTTGTGTGCTATTAATGGAAATTAAATCAAAATCTTGGCAAAAATTTTCATCTCATATTATCATACTTCCCCTTACAAAAAGGACATAGGTGTCCTCACATGCTTGGTTAAAAAGTACAACAATGCTAAAAAATTATTACTATATTCATGAAGCATAAAAGATAATTATGTTTAAATAAGTACATAGTATATGAAAGAATAGATGATCACATACTGGATGTGAAAGTGCCATAAATGTTGAAATCCAAAAATATTTGATGATGGGTATCATGCAAAGAGAAGTACAAGGTGGAAAAGACGCGATGACTGAATGAGTGGTGAAGAAAAAGGTGATGGGATGGAGTATTTATTATGAAAGAGAATATTTTCATGGGAAACAAAAACTTTATTATGATTGCAGTCATGCAGAATTAAAGTGATGATTGGATGGTTGGTTCGGTGGTAGGAGAATCACCCACAAGAGGAGGTCCATCTTCCTTTTGAATGTCTTCATTTGGAGGAGGTTTGAAACGTGTGGTGGATTCAATGGCTGCAAGATCGTGATTAGTTGTAGGAGGTTGAGCATCAGAAGGAGAAATCTCAAACTGTCGCAGGAACTCAAATTTTGTTTGTGGTTTATGATACATATGAAGTCTATGCCCATTCAACAATAATTTGAAACATACTGGGTCGATGGTTGATAGTTGAACTACACCATTAGCATAGACATTTTCTATTTCATAGGACCTAACCATTGAGTAGTGAGCTTACCTTGGTTTTCTTGATAGCGAGAATCATACAGGAGGGCTCAGTCACCAGGAGTGAATCATTTGTTTAGGATGTGGGATTCATACCACCATTTTCATTAGACTTGGATCATCTCTATGTGCTGTAAGATGGCCTTTCACATTTCATCTAGTTGGTTGAGCTGCAGGATCCTATCGTGTTGTGCTGCTAGAAGATCAATGTTCAACTATAATGCTATTCTCAATGTTTTATGCTCAAAATCTATCAGCATTACAAAATGTTTTCCATAAACCAACTCAAATGGTGTGAAACTAGTTGTGGTTTTCCAAGTTGTCCTATATGCCTAGACTGCTTCTTGTAACCTTGTGCTCCAGTCTTTCTTATGTAGTTGCATAGTTTTGGTCAAAATAGCCTCTATTTCCCTGTTTGTAACCTCAACTTTCCCATTTGCCTATGGATGGCATGGACTAGATCTGTAATTAGCTCTCTTGGAACACCATACCATGTGAAGATCTCTTCATACAAGAACTCAACAACCTTGTTATCTCTAGCATGTTTCATAGCACGAAGTTCCACCCATTTAGTTACATAGTCAGTACATACAAGGATGTAGGATTTGTCATTGGAAGATGGAGTAATGGGTCCTACAAAATCTAATCCCCATTTATCAAATGGAGTTACTACCACCTGTGGAAAGAGAGGCATTTCATCAAACGTTGTTGGTTGTCCCATCCTTTGGCATCAGTTGCATTTCCTTGTATAGCTGACAGACTCTCTACGGAGGGTTGGCCAATAATATCATGTGTTCAATATCTTCATCATTGTTATTTTAGCTATGAAATACCCTCCACAAGGCTCATTATGACATGCATGAAGAATGTCATAGGTTTCATCCTCCCTGACACACCTTCTTAATATTTGATTTGACCCATTATAGAATAGACAATTAGTAATCCATGAAAATTTGAAAGTTTTTTCTATGAGGAGCCTCTTTTCTTTTGGTGAGAAATAGGGAGGTACCTTTTGAGAGACCAAGTAATTGGCAATATCTACGTACCAAGGAGTTTTGGCTGAAATAGAGAAGAGGTGATAATCAGGAAAGCTATCATAAATTAGCTGGGGTTCATCCTTGTTCTGCAGTCATGAGAGAAAATCTACAACCACATTGGATTTTCTTGTTTTATCCACTATGGTGATATCAAACTATTGCAACAATAGAAGCCATCTAGCTAGTCGGCTTGTGATTGTAGGCTTATTAGTAAGGTATTTAATGGCTGCATGATCAGTGTGCACATAGATATGATATCTTGTAATGTAATGGCAGAACTTATTGAGGGCATAAATGACTACCAAAAGCTCCTTTTCTGTGACCATATAATTCAATTAAGCTCCTTGGAGATTCTTGTTGATGAAGTATATAGCATGCTCTATTGTGTCCTCTTTTTGGCCACGCATAGCTCCCAGGGCATGATCTGAGGCATTAGTATGTATATGGAATGGAAGTTCCCAATTTGGTCCTCGCAAGACTGGGGCTGTTGTAAGGACTGACTTAAGCTGCAGGAAGGCTGCTTCACAAGTTGGGGTCCAGTTAAATTCTGAATCTTTAGTAAGAAGAGTCTGAAGGGGGACTAGCCATTTTACTGAAATCCTTTATGAACCTTCTGTAATAGCCTGCATGTCCAAGAAAACTTTAGACATCTTTTTTCTTGGTTGGTGTGGGAAGGTTTTTAATGATCTCAATTTTGGCCTGATCCACTTGTATTCCTGCTATAGATATATAGTGTCCAAGTACTATCCCTTCTTGCATCATCATAAAGCATTTATCACTATTAAGGGATAGATTATGTTCTTCACACCTTTTTAAGACCTTGTCTATGTTGCTTAAGGCTTCCTCATAAGTTTCACCATAGGTTGTGAAATCATCCATATAGATCTCCATACAGTCATGAGAGATGTTAGCAAAGATGCTGATGACTACTCTTTGAAAGGTTGTTGGAGCATTACAAAGACCAAATGGAAGATCATAATAGGCAAAAGTTCCCCAAGGGCAAGTGAAAGTTGTCTTCTCCTGATCTTTGGGAAAGATTCGGATCTGATTGTACCCACTATACCCATCTAGGAAGGAAAAATAATTTTTGCCTACTAAAGAGTCCAATACTTGGTCAATAAATGGAAGAGGAAAATGGTCCTTTTTGGTTGCATTATTGAGTTCCCTATAGTCCACACACACATGCCATTTTCCTCCTTTTTTTTGGCACAATTACTAGTGGATAAAACCACTGACTGTCCGATATGGGGTAAATGAATCTAGCGTTGAGGAGTTTTTGCAATTCTATTTTAACAATTTCTCATAATGCTGGATTCACTCACCTCTGGAATTGCTTTACCAGAGGTTTATCTTCTTTTAGATAGATCCTATGAGTGCATAGTTTTGGATCCAGACCTTTCATGTCAGAATAATCCCAAGAAAATGCTCTAGTATGGGCCTTCACTATTTTAGTCAAAGATGTTTTCTACTGAGTAGTTAATTTACTATTGATGTTCATATAACGGCTAGGAGAGACCTCCATTTTCTTAGTCAGCTCTATCATAGATGCATCTATAAATGAGGGTACTTGTATCTCATGGGGAAGCAATTGGTGATAAAGCTCTTTGGCTATAGGAGAAGGCCATTGGCAATCTGGGTTTAAAACTTGCAGAGAGCAGTTGTTGGAAGAACATCCTAGTGAATCTGGGCTTGATCTATACTGATTTTGTAGGATATTGGTGATTACCTTGTCTTCATCCTGAAGCTGCAGAAAGGGGTCCCTTTTTATCATCATTAATTTTGACACTGAATTGATAACCTCAACTTCTTCTCCTATGTCAGGCCAGATTGGTGAGGCTAAGTCCATTTGGGGTTGACCAGGAGGATATAGGAAAAGAGTCTGTGTATGCTGGCCATCAAAAGTGGTCACATCCCCTGAGTGACAACCAATGTGAGCATCTGTAGTTTCTAGCCAAGGCCTATCGAGTATAATAGGATATCCTCCTAAAGTAGCCTTTGGTGACAAGATCATGAAATCTGCTGGGTATGACCAGGTTGTAAGGTCAACAACTATATCTTCAACCATTCCATTAGGTTTTACAGTTGAACTATCTGTGAGATGCAGGATAGTAGGAGTGGTTCGAAGGTTGTATATGCCAAGTTGTTGCATTATATCCCCAGTCATTACATTTATAGCTACTCCAAAATCTATCAATACATTGTTAATGGTGGTCCCATTAATAATGATTTCAACAATAGGGCTGCCCAATTCAGAATATTTTGGGATGGTAAGCTTGCCTAACATGATGTCAGCTAGCTTTCCTAACACATGCACCATCTAAGGATCCTTTTTTATTGTGACCATACTTCTTAAAGCATGCTTCTTTTATGGCTTTGTTGTAGGTGGGTACATCCTTAATTGCTTGGAATAAAGGTATTTGGACATTGACATTCTTCAATTGATCAAGGATGTTAAATTTGGTTTCCTCAGTAGGCTTAGGATTGGTGGGTTGTAGCCTTTGTGGAAAAGTTGGTCCAGTAGGGTGGCTTTAATCAGAAATAGGCCATGTCACTAGAAGTGGAATAATATTTTTTGTTTGTACATGCTCCTCTTGGGACACTTTAGTTATGATTGGATGCTCAGGAGCAGGAACAATAGTCCCAGACCGTAGGTGTATATCATCAAGGGTGATTGCATAGGTAGGATATTACATGGGATACTACATTTGATCAGTAGTGTACATAGTTTGCTGAGGTGTAGGAGGCTTGTTATTCAGGTTTGGCTGTGGTTGTGTAGGAAATTGGGTTGGTTTTGGAGGTTGGGTATTTGCAGCTGGTGGTGGTAAGAGTGCTTGCTATTGCGGTGCTTGAATAGGTGGATTTAGATATCCTTGGGAGTAAGGTGGCCATTGTTGGTTTCCTCACCACTAAGGATTTGATTGCCAATTACCTTGCAGTGGTTACCATGCCCCTTTAGGTTGTTTCCAATTTCCCTAAGGGTTTTTCCATTGTGGACTAGGGAAATTTTGCCACTGATTCTGGTAGTTTTTCCAGGGAGGATTTTGATAATTCATATAAGGTTGTCATTGATTGTTATAAAATGGATTACTAAATGTAAGTGGGTCCTGAGGCATACCTTGTCATTGTACCGATGGATGTCTTTGAGAAAAAAAGAATAAATGTTCATCTGCCGGTTCAACTGGCTTGTAGTCAATTGGCATCTGGGTGGCCTCCATATTTGCAACTAGTTTACACTAGAAATCTCTCTTCTTCTACCGATAGTGTGGATAGAATTCCACTAACATAGCCTCTGCTTCCTCATTCTTCTTCTTGGCATGTAAAGTATCCACTACATGGCCCTATTGTTGATGATATCCTTCTTGAAGTCAAATAAGAGATGAGTTATCTCTAATCTGGAAGTGCCTAAACCATTTGTCCTTCCTATTGCGGGTCTGTATCCTCTTCCTCTCTTCCCAACAACCCATGAGTATTTGAGGCATATTTTCTTTATGTCATCCCAACTGGATTGAGTTATGTCTCCTCTTGCCATCAAATCTAAAGCTTGAGTGCATCCATCTTGTATACCTTTGAGAAATAGTAGCTTTTGAGATTCCTCATTAAGCTCATGCTATGTATTCCTTTGTAGACTATACATGAACCATGAGATATAGTCTTCAAGTGACTCATCCTCTTTTTCACTCATTTTAAAGAGGTCTTCTCCTCGCATATCAGTTCCTTGACAATACTCCTTATACTTGGTCAAGAATGCTTCATACATCTTGCCCAATCATGGAAAAAATCCTATCTTAGGCCCATAAACCAATGCAAAGAAGACTCCTTAAGAATCACAGGAAAGAGTTTGAGCTTGTGAGCATCAGTGGTGTAGTCATAACTTCTGCATAGGATATCAAACTCGAAGAGAAAGGTATCCGTGTCTTCTATTACTAGACCATAGAATTTTGGCAAGGCAGAAGAAGGTATGTTTTTAAGGTTGTTATTGTCTCGTTGGTCAGTAATAGGGAATGGAAAAGCAGGGGGATTAGCCATCCTGGTAGGATTTATAGGTCATAGAGGAGGGGGAGGATGAGGAGGTTGGTATATGACCAGTTGTAATGAGTTTTCTTATTTGACTAGATTTTCAAGAAAATCGGTTCTCAGATGAGAAAAGACTTCTGCAAATGCGTTAATTTTAGGTTTCTTTTCAAAAGAACCAAACTGTTCTTCTTCAAAAGATGATGAGGATGACATAGTTTCAGGGAGGTCAATGGTAGCATCAACAAATGAACTCTCTTCTTCAAATGGATGATTGGATTGGTTTGGCAAGTACTATCCCTTGGTGTCTCTTCTTCAGTTATGCATACAGGTAGTGGAGAGTGATGTGATTTGTAGAGTTCTCCTAAAAGTAATGTATTATAACAAAAACTAGAAATGAAACAAAGTCTAAGAATGGCTTATTGAGGACTTGGTTTGGCACCATCCCTAGCAGTGGCACCAAAAATGATCACTTCCTATAATGGCTCAGAAACAAGGTATAATTCCAGACTCGGGGATTGGACATCCAATCGAGCAGCTTATCCTCTTTATATGAATTCATTTAGTAAGTCAAACCAAGGATGTATTACTTGAAATGGGCTAGAAAAGTATATGCACCAAGTATCATTCAATCACACATTTATTGTTGCTGTAGGAAGGAAATGCTAAAGGAAAACTACACTATGATTGGAGGAAATGAATGCTAAAGTAATGCTTAAGCTAAAGTTTACAGAAAAGTAAGTGATGGAATAGAAACTACAAAAGTATAACTATTAATAAGACATGAAGATTCTTACAAACTATGCCATAGTACTTCTCTTATTCTACAACTTTGGCTGTAGGAGCAATTTGACACTTGGCACTTAAAATAATAGAAATGCAAGAAATGATTCTAGCTAGTATCATTCTATCTTACTGTGGATTTCTCACTAAGTGGGACCCCTTGGATGAGTATCCTAAATCACAACTATGCGCAACTTAATATCAACACTTTATTTATTTATTAATTGAATAAGAAAGTATAAAGATTCCATAAAAAAGTGAAAGCAAACTATTGCTATAATAAACTTGACAATCACCTCCCTCTCATGAAGGAGTAGGGCTTTATTTAAAGGGAAAAAATCCTAACTACTTTCCTAACTGCACTGTAGAAACAAGCAGATCTTTATTACAACATTATTGACTAGAAATAAGGAAAGCCTTAAAGATTGAATAGATTGAATTTGAAGTGGAGGAGAGAATTATCGTGACAACAAATCTAACTTCCCACTCATGCCTAGATTTTCTCAGAGAAGTAACACACCACCTTGCTCTTCACTAGAACTGCCACCTTATCCCTTCAACTGGTGTTGTATTGAATGTTCTTCCACTAAAAGCTACAAGAAGACTAAGTGGAACACTCTATGAATGAATGCACCATACCTAGTCAAAACAACATTCGCTATTCCAATGCGCTATGCCTTCAAGGGTTAGGATAAGATATTTATGACAGTAATTACCAGAACATGCATAATCAATCATATTCAAACATCTACTCTACTCATTGAAACACAACAATATCTTTTAGAACAAGAAATATAGTAATTTATCCAAGCATAGCATATTTAAGTACATTTAAATCATGTTAAATGTCTATTGGCAGCACGCCATATAGTAGCAGAAAAACATAAGAGCCTTGTGGCAAATGTATCAAAATGAAGCAAAAGGTATAGCAAATATTATCCTAGGGTATTCTAATGTATGGCATTAATATGCCTCATCACCTTTAACAATGTCAACTTGCACAATTTGGTAATTACCTTGCATATTTATTAAAATCCTGCATAATAAGGGAAAATTACATAATATAAAAGTATTGGATCCATCCCACAACTACAGTAACCACAGAAAGTAGATGTATCCACCTAATTCATCCTTTATTCAATGCACAAACCCACTGTTGCTATAGGTCAATCACGTAGAATGCACTCAAAAGGGTTGGTAACTGAATCTAAAGTGCTTCAAAATGATGGTGCAGACGGTTTGATGCTACGATCAACGGTCTAAAAGATACACAATGTTTCTTATTTCAATTGAGGAACACTATGAGTTTTGACATCAATCGAGAATGTGTTGGAAAATTTAAACAAATTTGAATCTCTAAAAATTGAGATAGGTTATTGTAGACCTCGGCAACGCTGTTCTGTAGCACTTGATAGTTCAATGGTACACTGTAGGAGCTCTGAGATATGACCTCGTAAAGATCACCGATTTCATGTTCAAGGGACCTTGAGGGACACTTCAGTCCAGAGTGCTCAGCAGTGTTCGAGAAAGTCTATGTGCCAAACAAGGTTTCCACTTGTGTTTACCCAACCAATCAGATCTATTGGCACAGATGGTTTGATGCTACGACTGACGATTTGAAAGATACACAATGTTGCTCATTTCAACTAAGGAACACTTTGAATTTTGACATCAACTGAGAATGCGTTGTCAAATTTAAATGAATTTGAATCTTTGGAAATTAAGATAGGTTATTGTAGGGCTTGGAAACATGGTCCTATAGCACCTAATGGTTTGATGGTACCTCACACAAGATCCAAGATATGATCCCATAAAGATCACCGATTTCATGCTGTAAGGACATTGAGGGAAACTTTGGTCTAGAGTGGTTGGATATGTTTGAGAGGGTATGTGTGAAAAATGAGGTTTCCACTAGCGTAAACCTGACCAATCAGAGTTGTTGGCATAGACAGTTCGATGCTACGACTAACGGTTTGAAAGATACACAATGTTGCTCATTTCAACTAAGGAACACTACAAGTTTTGACATCAACCAAGAATATGTTGGAATATTTAAATGAATTTGAATCTCTAAAAATTGAGATAGGTTATTGTAGGAATCAACAACACGGTCCTGTAGCACATAATGGTTTGATGGTACCTCACATGAGCTCTGAGATATGACCCCATAAAGATCATCGATTTCATGTTGAAGGGACCTTGAGGGACACTTCAGTCTGGAGTGGTTGGTAGTGTTCGAGAGATTTTGTGTACCAAACAAGGTTTCCATTAGTGTTTAACCAGCCAATAGGAGTTGTTGGCTCTAATGGTTTGATGCTACGACCGACGGTTTGAAAGATACGCAATGTTGCTCATTTCAACTGAGAAACACTTGGATTTTTTACATCAACCGAGAATGTATTTGAAAATTTAAACAAATTTGAATCTTTGAAAAGTGAGATAGGTTATTGTAGGTCTCAGCAACATAGTCCTATATCACCTGATGGTTTGATGGTACCTCGTATGAGCTCCAATAGATGACCCCATAAAGATCACCAATTTCATGCTGAGTGCACCTTGAGGGACACTTCAACCCAGAGTGGTCGACAATGTTCGAGTGAGCCTGTGTGCCAAATGAGGTTGCCACTAGCATTAACCTAACCAATCAGAGTTTTTTGTATAGATGGTTCGATGATACGACCGATGGATTGAAAGATACACAATGTTGCTCATTTCAACTAAGGAACACTTTGAGTTTTGACATCAACCGAGATTGTGTTGGAAAATTTAAATGAATTTGAATCTCTAAAATCTGAGATAGGTTATTGTAGGCCTTGGCAACAAGGTCCTATAGCACCTAATGGTTCAATGGTAGCTCACATGAGCTCCAGGATATGACCCCGTAAATATCACCGATTTCATGCTAAGTGCACCTTAAGGGACACTTCAGCCCGAAGTGGTCGACACTGTTCAAGTGAGTCTTTATGCCAAAAGAGGTTGCCACTAGTATTTACCTTGCCAATTAGATCTATTGGCACAAATGGTTTGATGATATGACAAAAGGTTTGAAAGATACATAATGTTTCTCATTTCAACTGAGGAACACTTTGAGTTTTGACATCAACTGAGATTGTGTTATCAAATTTAAATAAATTTGAATCTCTAAAAAGTGAGATAGGTTATTGTAGGCCTCAACAACATGGTCTTGTAGTACCTAATGGTTTGATGGCACCTTGCATGAGCTCCAAGATATGACCTTGTAAAGATTTCTAATTTCATGCTAAGTGCACCTTGAGGGAAACTTCAGCCTGGAGTGGTCGGCAGCGTTCGAGAGAGCTTGTGTGCCAAATGAGGTTGCTACTAGTGTTAACATGGCCAATCAGAGCTATTGGCATAGACAGTTTGATGCTACCACTGACGGTTTGAAAGATACACAATGTTTCTCATTTCAACTGAGGTACACTTTGAGTTTTGACATCAACCGAGATTGTGTTGTCAAATTTTAAAAAAATTGAATCTCTAAAAAATGAGATAGGTTATTGTAGGCCTTAGCAACATGGTCTTGTATCACTTGATAATTTGATGGTACCTCGAACGAGCTCCAAGATATGACCCTATAAAGATCACCAATTTCATGTTGAAGGGACCTTGAGGGACACTTTGGTTTGGAGTGGTCGACAGCGTTCGAGTGAGTCTGTGTGCTAAGAAAGATTACCACTAGTGTTTAACTAGCTAATCAAAGTTGTTGGCGCAAACGGTTTGATGCTACGAATGATGGTTTGAAAGATACACAATGTTGCTCATTTCAACTAAGGAACACTTTGAGTTTTGAAATCATCCGAGAATGTGTTGGAAAATTTAAATGAATTTTAATCTCTGAAAAGTGAGATAGGTTATTGTAGACCTCAGAAACATGGTCCTGTAGCACCTAACGGTTTAATGGTACCTCATACGAGCTTTGAGATATGACCCTGTAAAGATTGCCAATTTCATATTGAGTGCACCTTGAGGGACACATCAGCCTGGAGTGGTTAGCATCATTTGAGCAAGCCTGTGTGCCAAACAAGGTTTCCACTAGTGTTAACCCAACCAATCAGAGCTATTGGTGTAGACAGTTTGATGCTACGACTGACGGTTTGAAAGATACACAATTTTGCTCATTTTAAATGAGGATCACTTTGATTTTTGACATCAATCGAGACTATGTTGTCAAATTTAAATCTCTAAAAAAGTGAGATAGGTTATTGTAGGCCTCAACAACATGGCCATGTAGCACCTAACTATTTGATGGTACCTCAAATGAGCTCTGAGATATGACCCCGTAAATATTTCTGATTTCATGTTGAGTGCACCTTTAGGAACACTTTAGCCTATAGCGGTCGCCAGAGTTTGAGCGAGTCTTTGTGTCAAACAAGGTTTCCACTAGTGTTTACTCAACCAATCAGAGCTATTGGTGCATATGGTTTGATGCTACGATCGACGGTTTGAAAGATACACAATGTTGCTCATTTCAACCGAGGAACACTTTGAGTTTTGACAACCAAGATTGTGTTGGAAAATTTAAATAAATTTGAATCTCTAAAAATTGAGATGGGTTATTGTAGGCCTCAACAACACGATCTTGTAGTACCTAATGGTTTGATGGTACCTCACACGAGCTCTGTGATATGACCCCATAAAAATCACTGATATAAGAATGTGGTGGAACTTTAACATTGTACTTGTTTCCATCTTTGTGCACTATATATTTATTTGTGAAACCATCATGAATAGTCCTCTTAAGGTGCTTCCACAACCCAATTTATAGTGCTATATAAATATACATGTTATATGCACATGTATTCAAATATATTTGATATTGCAATAATTTGTATCTCCATTTAGTCCAATGAACCAATTGGATTTTCCCTACCCTTTATTGTCTCAAGTATTGCCTCGTGGTCTGACTCACAAACCTTCCAAAGAGTTTTATTATGTGGTATTCTCCCATATCTGATCAAGTGGACATTTGATGCAATGATGAGGTTCAAAAAATGAAGAATCTTTCTGTTTGTCTCCCAATCCTCAAACAACCATAACCTAGGGTTCTTTATAGCATACTTCCTAAGCCATGTACCAGTTACAACCACTTCTCCTATAGGGTATTATAATTATTCACCATCGATAACTGAGTGATCCGATTTATTTTTTGCCTCAACACAATGAAACAATTAATAATCTATCCCTTCTTCATTGTCTTCAGGTGCAATAATAGAAAAAGCATGGCCTGTAATGGTATAAACATAATGAGGACATTAGTTTATTGAATATTTACGATGAAGTACTAAATTTGAGATTATTTGTATGTGGACAATTTACCTAGTTGTACTAGATAAGATAAGTGATAAAAGTCAATGGATGATTCCATTTATGTCAATTGTAGTGATTCATGGGGATGATAGGAGTCAAGTGGGCTCAAAATACATGTATACCATTTGTCAACCCATTCCTTTGACTCACACCCATCCCAATATTCATCTACACATGATGAACAAAAGTACACCATATGTCATGTGTGGATAATCCATGAACCTATATTACAACTTCTAAAAGAATGTAGCTCACTCGATCCTGTCAATGTACAACAATCCTCATATGGTGCAATGTTAGTTTCATCCATCAACCAAAAAAATCTATGAACTGTAGACTCACTTTCATTACCTGGATCCATTGTAGCATTACACCACTAGACAATACATCTCACATTTGACAATGTTTCATGCTCTTTGTACTTTAATTATTCACGTGCTAAGGCTCTTTTAATACATGCACCTGCACCATCATGTTCTCCCTTTCCATGACCGTCCTTTGTGAAATTCCACATATATTGAATTCTAGTAATCTTATGCATCCTGCACAACCAATAAAACATCTGAGAATTATTGAATTGTGATGCACAATTATTTGACCATATGATATGTCAATGATATGATATGCTCCTGTTAGCCAAATCACCATAAAATAGTTGAAAGCTCAACCATGTACAAACTCTGTAGAATGTGAGCGATCATCGATGATATAAAAATGATACTACCTCAATATCTTCTTGTTCTCTTCTGTACTATCAGGTGAATGCATGAATGCTATATGAACAAATATAGCAACCTATTGAGAGATGTAATACTTTTCTTGCACCTCATTCTGTGGTTGTAGTGTGTAGTTCTCTACAAAGTCCACAACTAAAATAATAGTATCAACTAGGAATGTGTCCTTGTACAACTTGAATTGCATATCCAACCATCCTGCTCTATGTGTATGCCTTGCATACTTATAAATATTTTTTTTTATAAAAAATGTCCATGAACTGATACATTGAAATATTTTCAATTACTAAATCACATCTTTTAGCCTCTTTTCCATCTTTTAGATTGTATGTCATGGTCTTATATTTTCCAAATTCCAATATTTCATTACCGATTGCATGCATACTCTCCATATGTTGACAAATTGGAAAATGTCGCAAACCTCTGTAATCTATGCATGTACCATTCAAGAACGAGAGCTTGTAAAATTGTTGACCATCCACTCTTTTAGATAAAATGGTAGATATTAATTCCCTTGAAGATCTAGGTGGGACATTTATGTTACAATCTTGCAAAATATTGTTAGAGTGCAAATCTACACATATATTCCTAAACATCAAAATAGTTAGAAAATTCAATATATACCCTACAACAACAAGTTGTGCGTGTGTGATTTATCTTCACATAAAAAGGTTTACCCATTTCAAAATATCTCTGACTAATTTTAATTTGAGGATACATATGTATAAATTTTGCAAAGAATTGTGTCTAAGTTAAATCCAATTTTTTTTTTTGGATGTGAAACACAAATTCGACTACCAATCTTCCTTACAACATCTCTTTGATTAGGAGATACCCCCATGTTATTCTTCCAAAAATTTTCAATAAAGGATTTCAAAGCTTCAACAATTGCTTTATCTTTTCACGGTAGTCTACTGGAAAATGTCCATAACTCATTTCTATTTGGATCTTCCAATCTTTGACGCCTTCCTAGGGCTCTCATGAGAGACTTTCTACTTTTTTTTGTTAGGATTAGGTAATACTGAGAGGGGGGGGTGAATTAGTATTACAGAACTTTGATTTAAACTTCAAACAATTATAAACAATCCAAAGTAATGCAGAAATGAAAAGAACATATAAGCATAACACATTACTCATGACACCATGATTTGTTCTTGAGGAAACCCTAGCCAAAGGGAAAACCCCGGTGGGGATGGTACCCACAAATATGCACTAAAATATAATGTCCCTACTAGGAGATCTAGCCCTATTAGGAGATAATTGTTACATAGTACATTTCCTTGTTAGAGGATTACAAAAACCCTATTAGGGGTATACAAAACAATTGGTTAAAGGTGGTGAGCACACTACTCTTACAATCAATATTGTTCCAAAATAGTTCTCAAAAGGGGAACAATAAAACACTTATCTTTCTTAGATAGTTCCAGTTGTAGCTTGGCCTCTTACTGATCTCGCATATGATCTCTGCTCTTATATTTTCAAACTTACTCCATCATCATAAAAACATCCATACTTCACTTTCACAAAATCAATCTATACTTATACAGAATTAGTCTTCCAATCGGCCTCATAATTGTCATACAAAACATAATAGAAACTTATGCAAATGATATACATGGAGTCGATGCTCTTATATTACCAAAGAGTCAGCAATGTAATTTGTTTAATTTTCTTAGCACGTTACCATATCTATTATGCACTCCTTAATCTTCGCAATTGTTCATGTACCCTAATATACTATTTTACTATCTTCGCCTACCTTTCGAATACTATATCTCACACATTAGGTATCCAAAAATCATGTTATATAAATTGAAGCATGTGCATGTCCCAAAATACCTCCAGTTAACTTCACAAGCCATAATACCTTGCATGTCTTCATCGCTATCCAAAACTGTGGCACTGTACCCTATTTTCCTGATTCTGGACTTAGTCATTTTCATGACTGTGACTCCAGTGGCAATCTCCATAACATGCAATGACTCCATCATAAGTTTTTCCATGAATGACAACCCTTATGTGATTCTAAGTACTCAAAGACATCACATGCCAACAATTTTCAATGCTTTTCTTGTCTTTATAATGAGTCAAGATTTCTTCATTTGAGTGCTTACTATTGTTGATGTAAGTACACGTTGTGTGACATTACTATCTTTCGTGCATGATGTAGAACCCACACTCTCATATGAAATCATTAGATTCTTTACAATAGATTTTTCACTTGACTTATCTATCATTCTTAGCCAAAGAATCTTCATGATGGGCCTAAATTTCAGATTTCTCATCATTTTAACAAATAGTTGGCATCTTCATGTCACATTTAAATTCTCAAAAAATGATCTCCAAATACAATTAGCATTTCTTTGACAAGTACGCTTGGGAATCTTGTCAGGTATTGCTTGCAAAATGTTAGTATAAATATCAATCAAATATTTTGGCTTTCTATAAAAAAATTCTAGGAGCATCAAAAATATTATGTGTGAATTGCGTACCATCTTGAGTGCCTTCAACATGACATGATGTTGTACCTACACCTTGGGATGTAGATAATGGTGTGCCTCCACTCTGGGATGTAGACAATGGTGTACCTTCAACATGATACAATTGTGTGCCTCCACTTTGGGATGTAGAAAATGGTGTGCCTCCAATTTGGGATGTAGATAATGGTGTGCCTTTAACATGATACAAGGGGGTGCGTACACCTTGGGATGTAGACAATGGTGTACCTTCAACATGATACAAGGGTGTGCCCACACCTTGGGAAGTAGGCAATGGTGTGCCTCCAACATTGGATGATGATGTCTCTTCAACTTGGGAACTCAGAGAGAGAGAGAGAGAGAGAGAGAGAGTGGTGAGGGCTGAGAGAGGAAGAGAGATTGAGAAGGTGAGAAGGATAGGGGGAGAGGAAAGGAGAGTGATAGAGCGAGAGGGATGAGAAGTTGAAAGAGAGAGGGATGAGAAGTTGAGAGAGAGAGAGGGACTCACTCTTTCAACTTCTCATCCCTCTCACTATCTCAGTCTCCCTCCCTCTCCCCCTATCCTTCTAACCTCCTCAATATCTCTCTCTCAACTTCTCATGCCTCTCACTCTTTCAACTTCTCATCCCTCTCACTCTCTCACTCTCCCTCCCTCTTCCCTATCATTCTCACCTTCTCAATCTCTCTTCCTCTCTCAGCCCCCGCCACCTTTTCATTCTTTCTCTCTCACTTCCTTAAGCATTTTCTATATTTTACATAGTGCACTTGTGCTATAGAGATCACAAGCTATAGCGTGCACACGTTATTAAAGCCATAAATTTGAATAGCACGTGCACACTATAGCACATATGCACTATAGTGCATGTGCACTATAGAGCGTACGCACATTTTAATACATTGGAATCCACCAAGCGTAAGGCTTGGATTTTCCTTGGAGATCCAACCCAAAGGCTTGGTGGATTCAAATAGGTCTAAGATGTGTTTTCCAACAGACATACAAAAAATTCACATATTTTTTTGTGTGCTCCTCGTCAGGTTTGTTTGTGGTTCAATAAGATTAAAATCAGATGACACGTGATATTGTAGATCTCTCTATTAGCTATCTAACCATATAATTTGTTTTGAATTCTGATTATGTTAAGCTTTTCATCTCTAATTTCTTTTGTATGTATGTCTGATTTTTGTCAAAAACCAACATGTAGTATTTTGGGCTTAGATTTTGGCTCATTCATCGAATTTTGCAACAAGTTACTTTTTTAGAAACTGGACTCAATTATACACACTTTAAAAAAAATTGATTTTTCAGTTAGTTTTCAATGGTTTCTAGGGGGAGCACACATTAATTTCACATTTTTAGGATGTACGCACTTCAAAAATTCATAAAAAATTAGTAGAAAATTCTGGGATAAACTATGTGGTGTTAGCTAACTTCTCACTAGAACGATTAATAAAATTAAAAATAAAGTTAACATTTTAGGGGGAGCACACTAGACGCTATGTTATGTTTTTTCACAAAAAACAAGACCACTTTTTGTGCTCCCCCTTTTTGAGGGCCTTAATCTGCACCATTTTCAAAATAAATTAGTAGTTTAGAAACTAGATTCAGAGTATTACAACTCTTGTTCTTGTCATATCTTAAAATTTTGAGTGGAACTATCTTCAATTTCTTGTTGAAGTTCAAAGTTTGTTGATTTCAGGGAAAAAGTGGCATGTTATACCCCCCTTTTGGTCCCCCATCTTTGTGCACTTACCCATATATAAATAATATATATCAATATAAGATAATTCTTATATTCCAAATATATTAGATGATACAGATATGTGTGTGTGTGTGTGTGTGTGTGTGTGTGTGATCATTTAGAAATATGTTATAGAATATCTATATATATACATTAGAGCATACAATTCAAATATCTACTTCACATAGGCATTGGCCTGCAGTGCAATGGTTGCTGCTTCTTTTTGTAATAACAAGATCTTGAGTTTAATTCCTGAAATGGGAGCTTAAATAAATTTAATATAAAAAATATCTACTTCACACACTTATATATATGTATGTATGTGCATGCATACATACATCAATACATACATATACATGTACATGTATATGTATGTATGTATGTATCTATGCATGTACATACATACATACATATTAAGTGTGTGAAGTAGATATATGGACACATATATACATATACACATATATACATATACACATATATACATATACATATGTATGTACATACATACATACATACATACATACACATACATACATATATATATATATATATATATATATATATATAATTATTATAATTATATATCTCTTAAAAGTTAATATATTTATTTACTAAATACACACCTCTTCCTTGTGAATAGTATTCAATTATACTTCTCAATTTCTCAATTTTCATCTTCATTTGATAAAAAATAATATCTATTCTTTATATTTCCTATTCGATTATTGAATACCTAATATGTTTGACTATGATAATCTGATTCAATCTTGATGTTGGTGTGATCTATTCCAATTGACTATGCAATTCACCACTGAGTCAACAAGCATCATACTCCCTTATTAGTGATTTGATTTGTATTTGTTGAATTCCCAAAATGAGTTCATAGAGTATGTTGTTCAATTATGAACATACTCTTACAACCCCATGATTCTCAAGCCATGCAATATCTTACTCAGTAGTGATTGAGAGAGAGAGAGTGATAATAAAAATTGAAATGATTGATGCCTATTTAGAATGAGAATTTATTCCCATATATACTCCAATGATGTGATGCAGGAGCAGGAGCATTGGCAATCTTGCATCACCCAAAAATATTTCCTTTTTAGTTTGTTCTTATTGATTAGTTTTAGTGTTTTGATTGGCAATCCTTCTAGTTGGCTCTTTATCTAGTTATGCAATCCTAATGGTGTGTTCTAGACATCATGATGAATGTATGGCTGGGTTCAAATCTTGATTCGTTCTTTCTTGGTGGAGATTTATTAAGATTGGATTAGACCTATATTTGTTCTTCACAACTTACATTTTAATTCGAGTATTTGGATCTTGTGAAGCTTTTTTTATGGCTTGTGGGTCTAATTGGTGTAGTGTTTGATGATATTATGTTTGTGGTCAACCTCCTTGTGTGATCACACTTTATTTCATATACATCTGGAAGTGTTCCATATGATTTGGGTCATGACATATTTGTTGTAAAATATTTTTTTCATTCTTGGAGAATGTGATCTCCTCGTTTGAATTGTGGCTTGAGATCTTGTATATATTATAGTCTTGGTTCCTTAGTTCAGTAGCTTGGTAGAAACTACCAATACTTAGAATTGGAGAGGTTAGCATCCAATATGGATCCAAATCTCTATATGTAATTAGGCATGTGTGCTGAAATCTTGTAATTTGCTTGTTGCAGGCCAATGTGATGTAAATTCTTGATTTTGAGATAATGCAAAGGTCTGAATGGGTATGTTTATTGTTCATTGCTAAGCTTTTGTGATATGGAGTTGATTGTTTTTGTTGTGTTGACTCTTGTTGCATGGTTGGACTATCTCCATTAGGGAAACTTTGGTCATGACTACATCAAATTGTATCAGAGCAAGGTTGATGTTCTTGTGTCAATAGATCAAGTTATTGAGCTTGTGAATCCCTAGTTGTGTTTATTGTGGGGTGGCAGAGTGTGGATATGGCCTGCAATTGCAAAGGACTTGCACAAGGGGATTGTAGAGGATATTATTTTCATTTGGTGACCTTGTTGAGTGTTGAAGGCATTCCAAAGGGTGAAAGTTCACTAAGTTGGAGGTAGGCTACAAGTGTGTCTGACAGATCGCTGTTTGGAGAGAAAATTACCTTTTAATTAGAACACTGAAGTTGAGGTAGTTGCACCCGAGGATTGGAAAAATATCACCTAGAAGGAGGAACCCTAGAAGGCTGGAACAAATTATGGAGGACTTTCAAAATGAGATTAGGACTGCGATCATAAATATATTGGATGAATTGCGAAGGAATCCTGAGAGTGAAGAGGAATATGAGGAAGTTGTTGAAGATCTTGAGACTGTGGATGCTGAGATCCCTACAACTAAAGAAATATTGTTGAGAACTATGGCACAAATGGGTAAGAATCATAGAATGGAGGTCTCTAATTTCTCTAGTTCTTTGCATCTGGAGGATTTGATAGATTGGAGTGTTGAATTGGAGGATTATTTTGATCTTGAAGATATCAGAGATCCGCATAGGGTTAGCTTAGCATAGACTAGGTTGAAGGGTCATGTTGCCTTGTGGTAGAAGGAACTACATAAAGATAGAGATAAAAATGGTGAAATGAAGATCATTAGATGGAGGGTAATGGTTTCTAGATTGAAGGCTAAGTTCATACCTAAAGATTATGAATTAGAATTGTTCAAGAAGTTGTAGAATTTAAAGAAAAAAGACATGAGTGTGAAGGACTACACTGATAGTTTTTATAAGATGACAATCAGATCTAGGCATAAAGAGATGTCTAAGGAAAATGTAGCTAGGTATATTGATGGTCTAAGATTTAACATTCAAGATGAGTTAGGTATGCTGAGGATTTCTATAGTTGAGGATGCTTATCAGTATGCAATGAAGGCAAAAGATAAGTTAAGGAGAAGACTAGGTTATCCTAGAGGAAAGGGGAAGCAAGAAAGTAGCAATAGAAAAGAGAAACAAACTGTTGAGGTTGACCCTGATCAGAAGACATTTAGAAGAGGAAGTGGTAGCAAAGATTTCAAAGGTACTTGTTTCAAATGTGGTAGTAGGACATAGAGATTTTTAATGTTCTAAGGGAACTAGTAAGAGCTTGGGAAAGAAAAATCTTATGGAATATAAGGAGAAATATATTGATGGTCTTGAGGAAAGTATGGAAAAACCTGAGATGGGAGAGTCTCTTATGCTTAGGAGAATTATGTTGAGTAAAAAGGAAGTTGAACCTATACAAAGGAGGAATTTGTTTAGGACTATTTGAAAGTTAGGAGGTAAGTGTTGTAAGGTTGTTATGGACAATGATAGTACTAATAATTTGTTATTAAAAAATATGGTGCAGAAGCTTGGTTTGAAGAGGCTTAAACATCCTTCTCCTTACATGATAAGCTAGTTTTCAGATGAAAACATGGTGAAGGTAAAATAGAAATGTTTAGTTGA
Organism: Chamaecyparis obtusa; assembly: GCA_027943335.1. Lineage (NCBI taxonomy): Eukaryota > Viridiplantae > Streptophyta > Pinopsida > Cupressales > Cupressaceae > Chamaecyparis > Chamaecyparis obtusa. The sequence continues at coordinate 32,231 of BSBK01002706.1, forward strand.
TTTTAGCATTAGACCTTATCGAGATGAGGTGTTATGTGATGTGGTATCTATGAGTGCATGTCATGTTCTATTGGGAAGACCTTGGCAATATGATAGATGAGCTAATCATGATTGCAGAAGAAATGTGATCACAATAGAGAAGGATGAACATATATTTACTTTAGTTTCTTTGAAGGAAGCAAAGGGGATAAGTGCTAGGAATCTGAACATGGTGAAGAGTTACTGTTATGAGAATCACAATCCAAAAGTTAGTATGGATTAGAAGCATGATCTTCGAAGTAGACCAAAGAACAAGTTGGCATCAAATAATAAGAGTAAGGTGTTGCAGTAGAAGACTTTGATGATAGGAAGTCTTGTGACAAGGGTAAATTAGATTTGTAGAGGTCAAGAGGTGGAAGTAAGCATTCTTTACTATCATTTTCTGATGTAATACAAAGTGTTGAGTGGATTGGATTGATGGATTTAGTAAAGGCTGGAGATGAGTTGCAGAGAAAGTGAGTTGCAAATAAAGAAGATATGCAGGTTAAGAATGTGCATGGGATTTATGTCTCGAATCTTACAAGATGTTTGTAAGTTCCTCTTATGGAACATATTTTACTCACTTGGGGTGTCTGATGCAGGAGCATCCTAGGGTTGTTAGCAATCTTGCATCACCCAAAAATATTTCCTTTTCAGTTTGTTTGAATGTTGTTCATTTTTAGTGTTTTGGTTGGTGATCCTTCTAGTTGGCTCTTTATCTCATGCAATACTAATGGTGTGCTATAGATATCATGATGAATCTATGGCTGGGTTCACATCTCGATCCATTATTTCTTGGTGGATATTTCTTAAGATTGGTTTGGACCTATGTTTGTTCTTCATGGCTTACAACTTAATTCAAGTTGTTGGATCTAGCAAAGCTTTTTCCTGGCTTGTGAATTTAATTGGCATAGTGTTCGATGATGTTACATTCGTGTTTGAACTCCTCGTGTGATCACAATTCATTTTATATCCATCTAGAGGTGATCATTATGATTTGGGTCCTGACCTATTTGTTGTAAAATATTTTCTTCATTCTTGGAGAATGTGATCTCTTTGACCAACTTGTGGCTTGTGATCTTGTATATATTGTAGTCTTAGTTCCTTAGTTTAGTAGCTTGGTAGAAGCTCTCAGTAGTTAGAATTGGAGAGGTTAGCATCCAGTATGGATTTGGATCTCTGTATGTAATTAGGCATGTGTGTCGAAAGCTTGTAATCTGTATGTTGCAGGACAATGTGATGTAAATTCTCGATTCTGAGATAATGCGAAGGTTTGAATGGGTATGTTTATTGTTTATTGTTCATTGTTGAGTTCTCATGATCTCAAGTTGATTGTTTCTATCATGTTGACTCTTGTTGCATGGTTGGACTATCTCCATTGGGGAAACTCTGGCCATAACTACATCATGAAGTCTCTTGATGGAGAGCCATTTATCATCCTGACTTTGATCCTTAGATGGTAGTTGCTTTAAGTAACAGTTTGTTGGTCTAAGGCAAATTACTTAGTAATGCATGTTCCTTAGTAACATATGTTTCTACCGATCATGAGATTGGTATTTATAATATTAAATATTATTTATTATTAAAAAATAAATTTATATTACAATATTAAAATATGTATATTACAATCATTAGATTATTAACAATTAAAAATATTTAGTTATGATATATTACAATATTCTAATTTAAAATGATTATATGTTAAAATATTAATCTTATAATAATATTAATAATTAAAAATATTTAAAATTTTATATAAAGAATTAGATGCATATATTTTTGTATATTTTGAACAATTTGCATTTTGAGCAATTATATGTGTATTTTATTTTGTGCATAGATTAGGTATGGCTTATGACTAATGCACCTTTAATGAGGGTCACAATAATGGTTTCACTTTGATTCAATGCATATATGATAGTTTGTTTTCATGCATCCTTGTATAAAGTATCTTCAAAGATAAGGGAACATTTGTTCATCATTGCTCAGGACAATCAAAAGAAAAGAAAAGATGGTTGTCATGCACGGGAGTCGTGATAGACATGGTGACTGTCATGAAGTGCACTAAAATCAAGATCATTGTCATGTGCTTTGAAGAACACCAACAAGTTTTACGACTGTTATATACAGTCAAAGAGTGCATACCAATAACAAGTAAATTTCTAAGAAATAGATGAAGGCATCTTCAACAACATTGAAAGAATGAAAAAGTAGTGAGGAAAGAGGCAATACAGTGAAAATAGTGATTGTCACAGTTGAATGCACTGAAGGAGATCCCTCAAAAGCTGTCCCAACTAATGTCTTTTGCCTAGAATGGTCCTCCAAGATCCATGAATGATCTCTTTGGATCGTACACAGAAGAAAAGCTCGTTAAAAAGGGGGCCAGAACTCAAAAAAAACTTGTTGTTTATATCCTTAAAACACTCCTTGATTGATGTGAATGCATGAGGGGTCTTTAACTGCATGAGAATTGTTGGTTGTGTCCACAAAAATCCTTTATGTTAAGGCCTTAAAATGATGCTTAATCTTTGTCCAAGCCTCCATATATGTATAATCTTGAATACATAAAGAAACCACATAAGAAAATTACGTTAAACTAATATGATTATGGGTCTTTGCATCTTTGTAGCAACTCTGCTATCCTAACACCATCACTGTTTTTGCAATGAGTCTCACTGTCATTCGTCTTTGTTGTTATGTTCTAATCATGCTCTTCCTTTTTTCCCTTATGCCTCAGCAACTCTAAAACAATCCTTGTATTCTTATTTCGTACTATCATAGAATTAAAACAATCCGTGTGTGCTCCACCATATGATTGTCCTCTACAAAAGCTTTGGAAATGTTCTTGTCAAAAAGCCTATGACAGTTAATAGATCATTGTCTTTATGATCATTATTTTTAAGGGATTTGAGGACTTTCCTTTACATTGCAATGAACAACATCTTAGGATGAAAGTGTTTTTACTGCGCTTTAATGTCATAAGAGAGACCACTATTTTTGGATTGAGAACTACTCTGACACGTTATCTAACACAATGGCATTGTTAAGACAATGTAAAGCACCACCCTTTTATGTATCTATAATATTCCTAGTTGTCACTATCTTGCATAGTATTGTCTTCTTCAAATAGTCCTTCTTTGTTCTATTCCCCGTGCATTCACACACCCTTCTTCATCAATATCACTATTTTTTTCTTCGTGATATCACTATTTTCAAGTAAATCAGATTACTTTTTTAACACATTTCTTGGTGACCTTTATACATAATGGTATCATTATTGTTTCCATTGATCTCCGTGATAGTGTTTCCTTGATCTGAATTATAAATGTCTGATGTTTCTCATAAATCTTTGGTCGTCCTCTAAATCATGGTTGCCACATTACTGGTTTAAATGACTGCTATACTCTACAAATTTTGTCATGAATAGAGGTTTATTCATGTACCTTTTGTGCTTTAAGACAGTGGTTACATCATCATTGGTCCGACAAACTTCATGGTGGATACAAATTTATCATGCCCTTTGGATTATCAATGTGATCTTTTACTCTATGATGTGTTGTTGTTGACTTTGGATTGGCTACTATTGATGTTCTAGTCATGTATTTAATTGCTTTAGACAAGAAAATCTGATCTCTATCCCTGTGTTTGATACCACTAACGTGAGCTTGTATCTCTATCTTTGAGTTTCGATGGGTGAACAACTTATGAAATTTAACATTAAACCATTTCTTTTCTTTACTTTGAAACAATGTGAGTACCGCCTTGACAACATTTGATCTCTACTGTAATGTTGTTCATTTCATGTTCCTCATGCCTTTTCTAGATCCTTTGACTGTGGCTGTCCTTTATTATGAAATGCCTACAAATAACTCAATTCATCTCATTACCACAACCTTATATCCTTGGTGTCACTATTTTTACATAAAATGGAAGTCTCTTTCTTTAATATTCAGATTCTTTGTTGCTCTAATGTCTAATCTGTCATTGTCTTAAAACATATTAATCACTTCTTTTGTATTGCTTTAGATGCAACATTTGTTTCACACATAATAATCCCACCATAGCCATAGTCCAATCTCATTAATGATCTATGCTCAATGTTACATGCTTTACGATAGGGTATTCATCTCTGTCTGTTATTGTGATAGTTTTAGCGTCTTTTCTTGTAACCCTCCAAAGAGTGGGTATCTTTGTTATTTGTGACAAATTGTTTATATTTCCCTATTCAAGCACTATTTTGCACTTTACAAATCATTGTCCCTTCATTATTTGATTGAATTGCACTGTTTTTTAATGATTGTTTTTATATTCTATTTGTCATTAAGCCGATAGGCTTTTTATGGGCATAGCTCATTGACGGAAAAGTGTCAGTTGACACTTTGTGTCAGCTGATTGGTCGGAAATAATATTCGAGAGAAATCATACATATCTGATGCCAGAAACAAAAATAGGACTATGCCAGAAAAGCGGTAACTATATGGATGAGGCTGAAGAAGTGGGTTCCAAAAAAACGGGGCTGTGCTCGAAAAATACGGTACCTTTACGGAAGAGGCCGAGGAAGTTAGTTCGTTATTGAAACTGGAATAACTATTCTATTCCAGGCTCCAGCTCATAAATATTTTATAATTGCATCTGAAAGTTACAGTGGAGACCTTCAGTGGAGAAGACGCACTTAAGGCAGTGCTGCGAAATGGCCACTACTATGGGAGTGGTGATTTGCTTTTCAACATTGTGAAAAATGCCACATCCTATCTAGAAAACAACACCCATAACTGCTCTGACGAAGCTGATATTGTTTTCAGAGATCTCAAACAGCTCAAAGAATATGCATTGACTGGAATGGTTTTCATGCTTAGGCAACTTCAACCACAACTCAACAAAGAAGACCAAGCCAATGCAGCTGCTAGAAGGCTTGAAACTGAGAATGTAGAGGTGAGGGCAGAGATGGAAGCATCCACATTGAGTGCAGCAAAATATGTTGCAACGTGCCAAGAGGTTGAAAACAAAGAGAAAAAAAGGTCTAAGGAGGGCTCAGACTTGGGAGAAATAGAAGTCTAGGCTCCAGGATGAAATTAATGAGGTGAAACAGAGGACTGTGCAAGTACAACAACAATTGTCCCTCATCAGCGAATATGCAGCAAGAAACAGAGGTAAAGAGTTCATTCAAGTATTTTAGATATGGAATTTTTCAATGGCCATTCCTAAATCTTGGATTTTCTTCATCTTTTGCTTTTTGTGATGGAGAATTGTTTACAACATTTTACCCAATTCTGTGAAGAAACTTTAGGGATCTAACATAAAAAATTAGAGTATCGTTTCATATGGGAACATTGGTCTATCCAATTTGCTTAAGTTTGTGTTCACCATTTCTCATCAAAGCATTGGTCTTTCCAATTTCCTTAAGCTACCGAGACAAACACGGAGAGAATCTAACTTTTTTGTTCTTGAGTGATGATGAACAGGCAAAATTGAAGGAAGAGGAGAAAGCCAAAGAAATAGCAATTGCACAAGCGGAGGAAGATAGAGGAGCCAAGGATGCAGCTGAAGCTTCATCAAAAAGAAGGGAGGAGGTATTACATAAAAGAAAATAGAGATGCACTTTCAACGGCATAAGGATGATATTGAAAGACTTGAACAGGAGCTTGCAAAATGTATGCAAAATGTGTAAGCATGGACAAGGCACATGAATTGTTTCAAAGAGATGTCTTCTCATGGAATGCAATTATCGGAGGATATGCACAAAATGGGCTTGTTGTAAAGGCTTTCGACACTTGCAATCAAATGCGGTTGGCTGGTGTCAACCCGAATTCCACAACCTTTGCTAGCATCCTATCCGCTTGTGGCAAAATAATTTTCTCTCTATCAGACCTGCATTAATAACGAAAGGATGATTTATTTTCAGTTTCTAGGTCCTTTTTATTGTTGAGCAGTTGGCAATCTTGACCATGATGTTGGCTATCTAAAATCTGATGCATAGAGCATACTGGAGATCACTGTTTACAGACGTTGTTGTATATCTATCAAAGGTCTGTTCCATGATGATTAGGATAAAACCATTAAACTCCTACAGGTCAAAAAGATATGTTTGTATTCTCTCCAATATGGCTGTGTATGTTTTATTGTAAACAATAAATGGAATCATACTCCATGATCATTGTTTCTCTTCTATTGTTATCAATCTCCAAAATATATCATCAATGAAACAAAATATATCTTCAACAAAATTGGATAACCTCTATATGTCGAAGGAACTCCACATGGCCTCCTTTACACAAAAAGATTTTGAAAGCTGGAGGTTTACAAACCTGGGATACCAAGAAGGCTCACTTAAATTTTTTATAATTTTAATCTTCAGATTGCAGAAGTAAGGTTGACTCCATCAATTACCTGGATTCTATTGCAATAAGACTCAATACCAAAAAAACACAGGCTTCCACTTTACTCACGAGATGAAGCAGAAATTAGAGCAGGTTTCACACAAAGAGTTCATGCCCTACACCGCTTCATGACGTAGACATTTACACATTCTCATAGCAAAATTGACAAAACATTATTATAATTGATGAAATCGAATTCATTTTCTTTTATTCAGAATTATTGTTTTCAATGGACATTTTCAAAAGCAAATGAGTATGAAGCATTACAATACTGATAATTTTTAAAATTTTATATGGCAGGTTGTTAGGCAACACAACCTTACTTTCAATAACTATTCAATTCATTGAAGGCTCGACACTCTATACCAAGGGTCCACCCAAAAGTGATTTTGGGTAACATTCTTTCCTATTTCAGTGACTACATTCTAATAATTTTTTAATTTAGTAAAACTCCAAGAAAGAATGAAAGGATAGTTATTAGAATATTTCAATGATGATAATTTTAAATATATAAATTTGAACTCAAAATAATATTATTGATTTCTATATGGTGTACCATGTTTGAAAGACAAAAAAAAAAAAAAAACTTCATCTGACAATAACATTCTCCACATAATGCACAACCACACAAGAACAAGGATTGCTAATGACAAAGCTGACATGAAAATAATAACGAATCACAAGCCCATTTTCTTGAATGTTGCTTCAGCTGCTGCCCACAATTGTGCCAATCAACCAACTCAATGTTATGGAAAGATTGATAAGATATGTGGATGTTGATGTGTTATTTGATACAACTAGAAAAAATGAACATATGTTCCTTGCTAGTGATTCTATAAATGAACATATGTTCCTTGCTACTGATTCTATTAATTTATCAAAAAAAAGGGTTAATTTGTCTAACCTATTGATTTTTCAATGACGAGTTTATTTGTTTTGTCTATTAGAGTGAATTTTTAAAGAATGTTGTAGAAATATGAAGTAATTGATGACATCATATTTTTGGAGGTGTTTCTAAATTCTATTATATTAGTTTTATTTTCAATCAATATTGGGACTTGCCCACAAGTCATAGCCTATGATATTCTTATTTTTAACAAATAGTATTCAAATTTTTATCATTCTCAAATGAAACATCTATATACAAACAAAGTTATGGCAATTGAATTAAAAAATATTAAGCACTAAATATGAAATAATCTCTGACATGAATTTTCTCTTTATTTATGTAACAATTAGATATGGGATCTATTTTCACCGTAGATTATTTCTACAAACTTGATTGGATGAAAGACTTAGTAGGAGGAGAACAGAAATAGATAACATCAATGATTATAATTTAAAATGCACACATCTGTACTCTAAATAATATGAATGACTTCTATATGGCATACCATGCTTCCTTTACATTTAGAAAGGTAATCATATGTACAAAATTAAATGCCCTACATTACGTAAATAAAATACACCATATATTCCTATCGGTGCAAACATTGCACCTCGTTGGTGCAAGTGCTAGTAATATTTTACCTCAGTAAAAATACTTTCAAGAATAGTTAAGACCCTGATTAAGTCAGCATGGAACTCTTAAGAATAGATTGCAAAACCCTAAAAATAAGAAATATCACATATCTAAAAATAATAAATGTGCATCTAAAGAACATTGTATGGCTCCCTAAATAGCAAATAGATCTTTATGAGTAACAATCACTTTATGAAGAACAACATGGGGCTCTGAGAAATAGGAATATTATTTGAAGAAACAACCCCCAAACTTGTTGAATATAAAGGAACTTAAGTGATAGCAACGAACCCTTGAATCATGCCATTAAGCTTTGAGAAAAAATATGAAACCCACAATCAATGAAATGAGACACTAATAATAGCATGAAAACCCACAAATTGTGAATGTTCCAATCAAAATATTTTGTAATAGTGGATGGATTCTTACGAACTAGAACTAACTACAGATTGGGCTTATAATCTGAATGTGATTGTCTCATGGAAGGTCTATAGAAAAATTGTAAAAACATGAGAATGAAACCTGAATTTCAACAAAGAGTAGTACATTTACAACTTGAAAACCCTACCTTCAACCTTCTTGTTGGTGAGTGAATAATCAATCTCCTCTACACTAAAATATACATTGCTAAGTTTAGAAGACTAGTGTTTGATGCAGAGGGTCATACAACCCCAATCAACTTCTTAGGATCATGTTGATCCATCCATTCATTTCACCAAAGAACAACTTATTAGAGGTAAACCAACATCTCTAAAGCATGAAATCAATGAATCTATAACATATATGATAGGTCTCTCAATCCTATCCAAAGAGACATTCAACCTTCTAGGTTCCACAAAATCACTATCAACAATCCTTCCTTCAATATTAGAGGTCTAAACTACCATTCAACACAATACCTTCTCTAATTGGACTATTTTCCTCATATTCACATCAATAACCAATCATTCATTGCAATAGGATCAATCTAAGAACCAAATCGATAAGACAAATCCTAATAGATTTCACCATGAGAATGTAATCCATTAACTTTCCATAAAGTCCAACCTCTTGTACTCACAATCCTCTTGTAGGCATTGTTCCCGCAACAAAACACATACCCTGTTTCTCTAATCACAAAACCAGTAGATTAATCTTACCCTATTTGCACACAAGAGTTATCCATTAAAATGCCTTTCCACATTCAAGAATCATGAATATTGATTGACCCACATACCATTCAATATTCCTTTTGTCTTTCAACAACACATCCAAATCGTTAGGCCATAAACAAAATCAAAAGGTCACTGCCAACAGTAACAACTTTCATGAACCCTGCACACTGTCCTTTGGAAACAAGACTGCATTTATTGTCTACATGCTAAGTACAGTCATCCAATATTTCTCTAAGGACATGAATGAATCATTAAAAACCTTGAATGATCTCCTATTAAATGAACTTTGATCAACATCCCACAAAAGAACAATGGTTCAAACATAAGGCTGATTTTCAACTTGTAGACAAAATAAACTGCAATTCCTATACAAATACATTGTCCATCTTCATTGGTTGACTCATTCACTGTTGAAAGTGGCTCATTTTATTTTACTTAACCTTAACAAACATCTTTCATTGGCTACAAAACCTTAGACACCAATCATTTGAATAAACCAATTCATCTATGGTCAAAACAAAGAGATTTTACTATTTTTTTCTAGACCATAACTCTGTTGTTGGGTAAGTGCACCAAGATGGTGGAAAGTGTTATTTGAGTAATAAAGTGTTTTCTTATTAATTGAATCATATTGATTTAATTATTAAGTCACTTATTACTGTGTGTGTGAAAATTGTACCTGATCTGTAGACACAACACTTAGTAAAATATTAGAAGTTAGTGATAATCAAAATCATGCAAAATTGAAATCTAATCTAACCAAGCGATTTACTACCTTCTAGTAGGTGCGAGATTAATGTTCTCAGATTGTAATCGAGATCAGTGACCTAGACGACACCTAAATAAAAGATTTGAATGCAAAAGATGGATATGAAATTGAATGCAATTAATCTATATTTTTGATATTTTCTATGCAATAAGAATGATAAACTGATATGCTATGGATGCTAAATGATCTAACAATGAAAATTCTAACAATGATATGAAAACTATGAAATTTCATGCTAAGATATAAAAGCTATGTAATTGAAATTGATCTCACAAAGCTTTGAATTCGCAAGTTGATTCTTTCAAGCTCCAATTGTGCAAATTCTCCAAATCTGATATGCTATGATTCCTGTAGAGTAAGTTTGCAATTTGTGAGATGATTGAGAGATGATTGAGAGATGAATTATGAAGAGCTGAGCATTGTTTTTATAGAAATCCAAGGCTTTGGAGGTGCATGAGAAAAAGCCATAAATCACTCAAATAACTCAAGTTGATTTTTGAGTTATTTTTAAATAAAGGATAATTAACTCACAAAAACATGCAAAAGCTAAGCTTTAACTCAAAATAGAGTTTAGCTTTAATTGATAATTGATAGTTGTTTGCTTTTATGATTGTGCATGTTTTATTTATGAATTAATTTAATAATAAAGTGATTTATTTCCAACTTAACTGCTTTTAAAAATAAAACAATTGATTTATGAGTTAATCAATTATTTAATCAAACTTTTATTAAAAACTATATTATTAAATAATGACAACTTGCTTTAATTAATTAAATAAGAATTTAATCAATTATTCATATGATATTAGATTTATTGTCAAAATTAAATAATACAATTAATAATAGATAGAATTAAATTTAATTACATAATTAAATGACAAATATTAAATCTAATTAATTAAATATGAAAATATTCAATTAATCAAACTTTAGGATAAATGTGATTTATTGCCAAATAATTATAAAATTAAAGATAATTATGATGATTAGGAATATTACTAGGAATATTCCCCGACACAGAATTTAAGATAATCAATTATGATTCGATGATGTTTAGATGTGCCTTAGATTAGGACTTTGATGTAGATTTCATTTGAATTGTTGATGTAGGAGATTAATGAACTTATAGCCCATTTTTGAGGTATTACATTTTGCCCCTCTTTGAATTACTATGCGAAGCACAGTGGTTCAAAGAAAGTCTGTGTTTGATAGAGATATGAAACTGATGCGAAATTGATAATTGATATGAGACAGAAGCTGATTGATATTGATTTGATATGGAGATAATAGGTCCTGAATGACCAAAGATAATGTTCACTGTAGCAGCAAATGAACCTATGATTGCGAAAAAGTGTCAAAATGCCTGATTCTGAACCTTAGGATTGATAAGAAGTGAGTGACCCGTTCTAGACTCTATTGTCTTAGTAGAACTAGCAGGTATCACATCCAAACCCTTCAGTTGCCGAAGAACCAAGGAAATAACACTATGATCTGATGGTTGCAAAAACTGATACAGATTACAAGATTAAGAGAATACCAGATTGATATGGATCGATGAATCTGATATGCCCCAAGTGATGATAGATTTGCCCCGAGCGATGAGGTCTTTTTTTTTTATGAATCAGTAACTAGACGTGATTGTTTGTCTTGATCACTGATGAAAGATATTGATAGACTTGATTGACAGACTTTGAATGATGTGCAATACCATGCCCCCTTTGGGATTAAAATTGAAATCTGACAAGAAAAGTTAGTGTTGATAGTTGAGAAGCATGTTAATTGATTTGAGAAGTGGTTAAACACGTCCGAGAATGCATTCTGCATCGTTTGAAGGTCCTGAAGACCAAGTTTGACTAGGTTTGACCATGAGTTGACCATGGTTGACCAAGTTGAAATTTTGATAGTTTGATGTAAGATAATCAGTTAAGTTGAATACTGGATTTCTATGATGATAGAAGGTCAAATATGCAAGTAGTTAATAATATGAATGATCTCAGATTTGAATTTTGATCCCGAAAAAGGATTCTACTTGTTGTTTCATTGGAGGAACCTTCGTGTGAGATTCAGCTCTTGTTAGACTTGAAGATGCGATTTGAAGAATCATTTAAGCATTGAAGTTCATTTAATCATTGTGAGATCATGCAAACATGCAAAATGCAATGAGACATGCAAAATGAAATGAGACATGCAAAATGAAATGCAACCTAAGACCTAGGACCTAGTCATTGATCATATGTTGATTTGTTATCATCATTGAACTTTTTGGTAACCAGATAAATCAATACAATGCCCACTAGCTATGAAACTATAGACATATGAATATCGATTTGTATGCGCAAGAATCAATACAACACCCACTGGTTATACAACCATGGACATATGAATATTGATTTGTTTTCAGAATGTTGGATCAGATATAAGCACCAAGGCACAAACGCCAGGATGACCTGAATATCATGTCCATTTTGATATAGCAATTTGTATAAGCATCAAAACATAAATGTCGTGATGACCTGAATATGCCTTGCATTGCAAACACATCAAAGAGTCAAGAGATCATTCTAAATCCAATGTGAATTACCCGTAGTGACCCTTTATCTTTCACATCCTTAGGCAAGATCGCGTTCCACAGTAGGAGAAATAACTTACTCAAAAAGACAATAGTTAGATCAAACTTCCTTGAATTGTCTGGGTATCAATGGTCGAGGTACGCATGGCCATCCAATTCAAGATAGAGGCTCTTATAGTCGGACACCATTTCAATCCATAATTTCTAAAGTTGTTAGATTTTCACATACAAGCAAAAGACAAAGAAAAGATTATGCCCCCAGTCATCATCCTCTAAATCCTATAAAGGACATCATCGAAGAGCTCAAAGGGACACAATATGCAAAAATCTCAATGCGAATCAGTAAGCATACAAGGAGATAAAAGCATGAAAAGCATAGATTGTTTTCAGTTGAGTTTTGATGTTTGATTGCATTGTAGATGCAAAATCTTTTCTGGAGATAAGACAGACTTGACTGACTCAAATGAAGCTTCAAAGGACTTTGACTAGATATGATCCGTCTAAAATACATGGGAGACCATAGGATATGACATTGATTGCCCCTAAGTGTTAAACATTGATAGGATACAGACGCTTGAGCTGATTGGTGTACAGACCGACTTATTGAAAACTAGAAATGCAGAAACAAACCGGGAGATATGTACAAACTAAAGCAAGACTGAAAGCTGGGAAAGACCAAGATTGTGCTGATAGATGGAGCATTTTGAAAAAGTGGCACCCGTTTGCCGGGTTTTCACCATCTTGGCAGAGATTCTATTTTTGCTACCAAGGTGCCTGTTTCCAGGTTTTCACCAAGGCACTTTTTCTTTTTTTCATTTTTTTGTATTTTTTCATTTTTTCTGATTTTTTTTTTTGAATTTTTATATTTTTTTCAATTTTTTTGTACTTTAGATATTTTTTTGATTTTTAAGATTTTTTCAGGACATTTACCAAGTACTGAATGCCTTAGGCATAGAATTTCTTCAGATGGAGAATGTTGATTGGTTCTCAGAGCTGTTCTCCTTTAGTCATTGAGAGTTGATAGGCACCAGAGCCAAAAGTAGCAGTGATAACAAAGGGACCCAGCCAATTGGGTTTGAACTTCCCCTTGCATTCTCGATTTTATTGATTTTCAAGATTTTCTCTCAACACTAGATCACTAACTTGAAATTCTCTATGTCTGACTTTCTTGTTGTAGCCTCTAGACATTCTTTTCTGATACACTCTGAGATGATCATACGCTGCTTGCCTGCGCTCATCTAGTAATTCAAGTTCTTGTAACCTAGACACTCTATAGTCTTCATCAGTGCAAGTCCATGCATTCTGATTCTGAGTGATGGGATTTCAACCTCAATAGGCAGTACCGCTTCAGACCCATAAACTAAAGTGAAAGGTGTAGCCCTAGTAGGTGTTCTGATACTTGTTCTGTAGGCCCATTCTGATACTTGTTCTAATACTGGTTCTGATACTGGTTCTGATACTGATTCTGATACTAATTCTGATAATTGTTCTAATACTAGTTCTAATATTGATTCTGATACTGATTCTGATAATTGTTCTGATACTGGTTCTAATATTGATTTTGATACTGATTCTGATAATTGTTCTGATACTTGGTATACTTGATAGCATCTTTTTCCATTGCAAACTCCCAAGCAAGATTATATCGTGCAGTCCCAATATCTAGCAAGGTGGAGAACAAGAGGGATTGGCAAGCTGGTGGAAGAGATGGAAGACAAGAGAATGAAGGAGAATGAAGGGAAGAAATCCTCAAGGGAAAACTCCTCAAGAATACCCAAGCTAGGGAAAAATTTTCATGTAAAGCGCATTTGGACAAGTAATGAAAGGCCAGCATAGGATATAAGTCACAAAAGTGTAATGCCAAAGAAGGACAGGATGTAGTCCAAAGGAGTAGACATGTCAAGAGGCTTCATAGCACTGTGTTTTACTCTTTCTTTCTTTTTTTATTAGATCAAGACCAAAGGGGAAAAGGATAGCGATAGGCAAAAATGAATGGAGGAAGATGGATATGAAGGCTAAACATGGAAGGAATGAAAGCAAGATCACCGTAAAATAACTCACAAGATAGCCAAATGTTCATGTATAGATCAACATTGTCAAGATCAAAGAGAGAAGATGGAATGGATGAAATATGTAGAAGAACTACGCATGATGCCTGATTGCCAGGTTTTCATCATGGTACTTATCCAAGGCGCCACAAGGAAGTGGTTTTCACCATAGGATGAATTTATTTCTCTTTACTTTTTCTACCAAGGCACCTATTTCCAGGTTTTCACCATGGCACATTTTCAATTTATTTTATTTTTCATTTCTTTTTTGGAAGAAGGCAAGCTTTTTAGATAATGCTCCTTGAAAGGATAAACCATGATATGCCAAGGATTCAAAATGACACGCTCAAAGATGCTGATAGGGAAAGGGAGATGAAAGAGAAAAATGGAGGATAAAGTTTTATGTAAAGCGAGTGAGGTTGGAAGATAGGAGGAATAGGCAAATGAGGAAAAAGGATAGGAGGTAGAAGGATAAAGAATGGAAGGATTGTGAAAGGGTAAATGGAAAGGAAGGCAAGATCAATGTAAACACATACCTTGAAGGGTGGTGAGAGGATGGAGGAATCATGAATGAAGGAATATGTGAAGGAATATGGTGAATGGATAGCAGAGGTTGTGGTTTAGGCACATGGAATGAAAGAATATTTTTGGAGGGAAATGAAGTGGAAGCCTTTGGAAGCTTGAATGTCAATTTCACTTTTTTCTCAACACCAGACTCTTTCAAGAGAGACTTTGGAATCCATATAGCCGTAGGATTTTTATTTCCTTTTGATGATCTAGAGAGAATATCTTCAATGATGGATTTTGGAACCCATACTTGTCTTGTAGTTTTTTTCTTAGATATCTCTTTTGACTTTATGCCTCCGTGTCGATTAGAGGAGACATGGTGATCTTCTTTTTTTGATGGATTCTTGTATTGCTTCTTTTTCTTGTATTGAACATTCAAGTTACTTCTAAAAGACTTGGGATTTGTGGAAGAGGGAGGATATGACTAGTTTAGATGGGTGGATGGATGAAAAGGATTCAAGGGTATGCATCTATGTTGATCTTGAGGAAAGATGGGAGATGGAGGTATGTAAGGACCCAAGATGGATGGTGAATTAGGAGAGTTAGGAGGGGAAAGTGAAGGGACATAAGGACCCAAGATGGAAGGAAGATGTGAAGAGTTTGGTATTGGTGGAGGAAGTCCAAGGATGGATGTCGAAAATGCAAAAGGATAATCAATAAGCTCATCAGCATCTATATGACAACCAAGGATATCAGCATCTTTAGAGTGAGCATTAGAATTTTCAATAGGATCATGGACATCTTGAATATGAGCACCTTCTTTGATAGGATTGTTCAAAGCTTGCAAAGACTTAGGAAGAGTAGAAAGTGGAAGTGAACATGGAGTGGTATAATAAGAAGATGGAAGACTTTGATCTTGACAAGGATCTTTGGATAGCACCAGCACATAATTTGTCTCTTGATTTTCAATAGGCTTAACATTGGAAGTAACAACACTATTTTTACCAACCTTAATGGAAGTATCATCTTTGGAAAGCGCAAGTGTAGTAAGGTCATTTTGATTGTCAATAAGCTCAACGGTGTAAGTAGTAGCTTGATCTTGCTTAGGAGAACCATGAAACGGATAAGAGACATTGGAAAAAGGAGTGGATGACATGGAGGGTTCTTGATCTTGATCTTTCTTTATGTTCTTTTCTTCATTTTTGGAATCCTCTTGACATGGAGCCACTTCTAAGGACAAGGAAGCATGTTGGGATTGTATGGATGACTTTGGAAGAGATGGTGGAGGACTAGCTAAAGTAGGGATTATAGCATATGAAGGCTTAGGCTCTTTAGGTTTATCATTATTGAAAGTCTTTGCAGCCAAGTGAAGGTTAGCTTGAGTTTCTTTAAGAGGTAGCCCTGGAGGATAACTATAAGGAACCGCATGAAAAGTATCAAGGCTTGTGTCGGATGAAGGTTCTATGAAAGATTTGAAAGACTCGAAAGCTTTAAGAAATGTACGAGTATTGGAGGAAGTAGGGGATGGAAGGGAACCATCACCAAACAAAGGTTCAGCATTAACATGATCTTGCTTGAGAGTGTAATCTTTATTTTCAGCTGGAGAGTTCTTAGAGGAGAGATCCTTTTGGTATTGACATTTCAAGCTAGCATGATGTATTTTATAGTCCTCAGCAGTAGTAGATGGATCATCATCAAGGTATTGTCCACAAAAGCCATCAAAATCTCTTTCAAAATCAGAATCATATGGATCACCATCATGATCTATCCAATGTGACGGCCCATTTGTAGTAAGCAGGAATGAACGATGAGGAGGAATCTTAGGAACAGAGGTGTCATAGGTATCATTACATTGTCTGTCGTCATAGTCATCATAGTCTCCAAAGCTGGATGTGTCACTCTCCGTAGAAGAGGTATCATAAAGGTTATCACATTGCTCAAATTTTGTCCGGGGGCATGGTGACATGTACAAGTCTTTATCAAATGGAAAAGGGTGAAGGGCCTCCATGGAGAACTCTTTAGATTCCTTCTCTTTCTTAAGATTGTCAAGCTGGACTTGCATAGCATGCAACTGTTTCCTCATAACGGCGATCAAAATTTCTTCCTCATGTGTACTGATTCTTTGAGACATGTGTACTGATTCTCAATAGCTACTGCTCTGTTCTTGACACAGTGATTTGTTCGACAGATTCTGGAACTAGGCTGGAAACATTGGATATCTTGCAATTTGACAATTTCTGACAACTCTCTCAAATTTTTTCAAACGACACTCTGCAGACTCGTACGACATTGGGTAGTCTATGAAATGACAGTTGCTAAACTTGTATGATAGTTGGGTAGCAATGAAATGACAGTTGACAAAACTCATATGACAATTGCTAATAGGGTTTTGACTTTCTTGAATTTGCTGGTTTGAAAACTCGTACGGCACTGGGTTCTCAATCGTACGACAGATGGGCAATACTAAAATGACACTTGACAAAACTTGTACAACTTTTGACTTCTTGAAATGACTTTTGACTCCAGAAAGATTTTACGTCAATTTTTGCAAAATTTAAGGTCTTCAGTTTTGGATTGTTTGCAAATTGTACTATCCAGATTTTGAAGGTTATACCAGATTTGATCATTTTTAATAGCCAAGTAGATAAACAAGCATGCAGAACAACAAGCAAGTGATTCCAAGCACGTCTGAAAACAATGAACAAGGGCAAAAGCAACCTTGCGCATGAACAATCAAGTGACCAAATTGTGCTAATCCCTGAGAGTACTAATTGTGTATGTTCTGAAAAGTTTTGCAATAACACACATATACCTGAGAATGAAAAATTGGCCTCTCTAGGGTTTTTAGTAATGGTTTGACTCTGCAACTTTTATGATTCAAAGGGATGAACTCCAATCCTGGCACATGAGAGTTTTGACACACTCCGAGAACTTAATCTTCAAGAGCTGCTAGGGAGATCTGACAACCCAACAATGAACCATACCCGTGGAGATTTCTTCCACAAGGAAATTTATATAGCGGCTGTCACTACCATGGTGAAAATGGCTATTACCGCTTGAGGTTCCATCAACGCAGTTTGCCTTGTGAAGGGATTGTCTGCTATGGTTAACCCTCTCTAAAGGTGACTCACAATAGTATACCACAAGGGGACTTGGCTCCAGATCCAAGGTTTTTGACACCTTTTCACTTTTAACCCAAACAAAGCAAGCAGATTAATCCGACATGCTAAGACAAAGTTTTGTTCCACCAAGGTCTGTGATATCAACTCCACGTGATCTATCAACCTCTCCGGGGAGAGAATGTATCAATCAATAAGAGAAGACGCACTAACCAATTTTGATTCACCAAAGCTCGTGATATCAACCCCACGTGATCTATCAACCTCTCTGGAGAGAGAATGTGTCGATCAATAAGAGAAGACGCACTAACCAAGTTGAATGTGAAACGCACTAAGTATCCTCCCTACCTACAAGGATTCTGTTGTCAAGAAAGATTTCACTAGGAATCCAATCTCTCAAGAATCACGAATAGTGTTCATAGGGCCTAATTACTATGTGAGCACAGATATATTCCCGAAAGCAAATCTACCAAAAGCATCCAAAAAGTAGAAAGAGGAACACTTAACGCTTAAAGAAAATATGAGATAAGTCCACAAGGTGGAACACTTAACACCTCACACAAGCTAAAAATGAGTCCCCAACTTAGAAAACAAGTGAGTTCCTAAAAGCACAAAAGGGTTGCCAAGTGGAACACTTAACGCTTCTGTCTTGTTGATCCCTCCCCTTTATGGCGCTGAGATTGCAACCACGGGGTGGAAATGAGGGGCCGACGAGTCCAATAATCCAAGATAGCAATCAAGATCAATCACAAGTATTCTAAGACTACTTAATGAATCCTTAAGGGATCACAACCTAGTATCAAATTATGCAAGTGTGTAGAAATAGATCAAAAGCATTGAAAGATGCACACAAGCTTGACATGTGAGAGATTTATTTTAAGTCCCAAATTGAAATGTTATTAGATGAAGGAGAATACCTGGGATCCTTGAAATGCGCTTAGTAGATTTTACCTAATTTTTAGCAATTTTTGTTGAGCTTTTCCATGCAAGCAAGTGACGAATTCTCCAACAAGCAAACAAGCAAACAAGATATGCAAAATATATTCAACTTATGAAAACCCTAAGGTTAGATCTAAAAATCAATTGTTAGGAGCAATAATAACCAGAAATTAATCCAAATGACAACTCATATCATGCATTGAATCATATGAAAAATAAGTGCATACCCATCACAAAATTTTAATTTTTTTGCACTATATTTGACCTAGTCAACAAGATCTGATTTTTTTGATATGATTTTGGCCACAAAAATAGAAATTTAGAATAGAGACCCCTACTAAAAAATAGAAATATTTCCAAAAATGCAAAAATTTTAAAAAAATCTCTTCATCTGTGCCCTAGAGACCTGTTTTATCAAAACAGACCAGTTTTTGCAAATTGACTATTTGAGCTATTAAATTGCATCCAAATTTAAAACACAAATAATAGAACCCTTGTAGAATTTTAATAGATTTCTGAAAATGTAAAAATTTTAGAAAAATATGATGATTTGCGTCAGATATTAATTTTTTATGAAAAATTGAAAATTTTTTATTAAAAATTCAAAATAATTCAAAAAATTCTAAATTTTTTTTCAAAGCTTCCCTGGTATGTCTCCAACCTACAAAAAAAATTTCAGACCAAAACTCCAAGCCATTTGGGAGATAAAATTAAATCTTTGAAACTTTAGGGTTTTAGCTCCAAGAATCAAAATCAGCATGCAAAGGTGGGTTGCCCCACGGTGGGCGCCAGAAATGTAAGTGTGAAAATTGTACCTGATCTGTAGACACAACACTCAGTAAAACATTAGAAGTTAGTGATAATCAAAATCATGCAAAATTGAAATCTAATCTAACCAAGTGATTTACTGCCTTCTAGTAGGTGCGAGATTAATGTTCTCAGATTGTAATTGAGATCAGTGACCTAGATGACACCTAAATGAAGGATTTGAATGTAAAAGATGGATATGAAATTGAATGCAATTAATCTATATTTTTGATATTTTCTATGCAATAAGAATGATAAACTGATATGCTATGGATGCTAAATGATCTAACAATGATATGAAAACCATGAAATTCCATGCTAAGATATAAAAGCTATGTAATTGAAATTGATCTCACAAAGCTTTGAATTCGCAAGTTGATTCTTTCAAGCTCCAATTGTGCAAATTCTCCAAATCTGATATGCTATGATTCCTGTAGAGTAAGTTTGCAATTTGCGAGATGATTGAGAGATGATTGAGAGATGAATTATGAAGAGCTGAGCATTGTTTTTATAGAAATCCAAAGCTTTGGAGGTGCATGAGAAAAAACCATAAATCACTCAAATAACTCAGGTTGATTTTTGAGTTATTTTTAAATAAAGGATAATTAACTCACAAAAACATGCAAAAGCTAAGCTTTAACTCAAAATAGAGTTTAACTTTAATTGATAATTGATAGTTGTTTGCTTTTATGATTGTGCATGTTTTATTTATGAATTAATTTAATAATAAAGTGATTTATTTCCAACTTAACTGCTTTTAAAAATAAAACAATTGATTTATGAGTTAATCAATTATTTAATCAAACTTTTATTAAAAACTATATTATTAAATAATGACAACTTGCTTTAATTAATTAAATAAGAATTTAATCAATTATTCATATGATATTAGATTTATTGTCAAAATTAAATAATACAATTAATAATAGATAGAATTAAATTTAATTACACAATTAAATGACAAATATTAAATCTAATTAATTAAATATGAAAATATTCAATTAATCAAACTTTAGGATAAATGTGATTTATTGCCAAATAATTATAAAATTAAAGATAATTATGATGATTAGGAATATTACTAGGAATATTCCCCGACGCAGAATTTAAGATAATCAATTATGATTCGATGATGTTTAGATGTGCCTTAGATTAGGACTTTGATGTCGATTTCGTTTGAATTGTTGATGTAGGAGATTAATGAACTTATAGCCCATTTTTGGGGTATTACAATTACCTCTTTCAACTTAAGCTAAATTTTAGGCATATATTATTTAGTTGCTTTATTAATTATTATTATGTAACCTAGGATTTTACCTTTTTAGGTTTTCTGATCTCCTTTTATAAGGATTGATCTCATAACACTTTGTAACCTTTTCTGACATTTCATTATTGATTGCAAATTTTGTTTTTGCACATCAAGGATTTCTCCTTTCTCATGGATCCATACGTTCAGGTCTGCATAGCTGTTTGCTTCTCTCTCTTTCTATGATAGGTGTTTGCATGCAGGTGTTCTTGGGAGCTCTGGGTTATTTTTCATCAACTCCATTATGGTATCAGAGCTTTAGATCTGCTTGCCCCTGTCCTCTTCTTGAGAGATTTGGTCGTGTTCGTCAGATCTACATTTTCAGAGGGTTTCCTATTAGATCTAGGGAGACCAATTTTTTTGGTCATCTTGGCTTCAAATGGATCTCATGGTTGCATTCACAGTGTCCAAGAACCCTAAGATCCATATAAAATTTGTCCAATTTTGACAAAGTTGGAATCTGTGGCAAATTTTTTTTTTTGTTTTGCAATTAGCCCTAGCACGGAGCCAAAGGCGATCACTATTTTTTGGAGCACTTTTGGCCCAAACAGACCTCACGATTGCATCCGGAAGGTGCGAGATACCCAAAATCCATATAGAATTTGTTGATTTTGGACAAGCTGGCCTCGGAAGCAAAAAAAATTTTGCATCCCAAGTCGTACCACTTGGCACACTTGTCGAGGTAAGATTTGTATAGACTAACATGCAAATCGAGGCAAAAATTTGTTGTCTATCACACAAATTGAAGCAAAAATTTTTTTGGTTCCTTGGCATGCAAATCGAGGCAAAAAATCCATACTAGTTGACAAAGATCCCGAGGTGTGCATGCGATTTTGCCAAAAAAATTTATTTTTTTTACTGGCGACGACCATTTGGTCGTCAAATTTAAGCCAGGTGAATGCAATTTTAGCCCCTGGTCATATGGTGACCAGGGGCCCAGATTTTAGCCCCAAGGGCCTTGTATACTACAACGACTATTTTGCCATCAATTTTAAGCACGTGAAGAGCTGACGTTAGCACATCTAGGCACATTTTTGGGCCTTTTGGAGCTACCTGTGGTTTTTTGCGCATAACTCAGGCATCTGGGATTATAATCAGGCATGCAATATACCGTCGAAAAGCTAGTTTCGAGCCTGATCCAAATTTACTAGTATGGTTTCATGATTTTTCCATTTTGATGCTATTTGTTGCTGTCAAAGTAAGATGTTCTTTGTGCTCTCGGTGTTTCAAACCTCATGCATTTCGGGATCCGTTTCTCTTACATCTGGGCTCCGTTTTCGACAAATGAGATATTGCCAGAAAGCTCTTTTTGAGATTTTATCAGATTCGATGGTTTCATATGTGATTTTGTCCTTTTTCTGACATCACCATCCTCAAATCTTTCCAAACACCTTCTTTGGGCCCTCTAGTGCAGCTATTGGTTTTTTGCTCATATCTTGAGCATACGGTGTCAAAATTTGGCAAACGAGATATTGTCGAAAAGATGATTCTGAAATATTTCTAGATCTGCAAGTTTGATTTTCTAGTTTTTCTTTTTGATGGTGTTTTTCACTGTCAAAGCCAAATGTTCAGTTTTGCACTCTGGGAGCTCTATCTTGCACATCCGAACTCCATTTTTGGAAAATGATATATCGTTGGAAAGCTTGTTCTGAGAGATTTTTAGTGCCATGAGTAATTTTTCCACATTCTTATCTAGGTTCATTTTATTCATATTCTTGCATTTTTGTAGTCTGGTAGATATCTTGGATGTTTCAGGTCCTGGGATCTCTTCCCTTTGAGGGATGACTCGTATTAGGTTGTTCTTTTGTTTCAGCAGCCTTCGCTCTTCTTTGAGTAGTGTATAATTCACTTTTGTAGAATTCTTTGATGCACACACACTGAGATAAAGTGTCATTCTATTGTATGTATGGGATCTTGCACATCTTCGTGCTTTATGTACTTGCACTCCATTATAAAGTGCCAAGGGGGTTTGATTTTTTCCTTTGTTTGCCATCTACTTTTGTCATGTGAGTGTTCCTCCAATGATATTAGCCTCAGGTATCTCTATATGTGTTTGTACTCTTTCTGCACAGTCACTGTTTCAGATTTTTCTTCATCATGCAGTTCATATTAGATGATCTTTTTAGTGTGCATGTCATTACTCCCTTGTCAACAGTATGGGGGGTTTCTACTATTGGTTCTATTGCTTCCTTGGTTTGATAGTGTGAGCTATGTATTTAGTATTTGATTCTATGTACTAGGCAGTTGCAGTGGCTGGGTACTTATGCATTCTGGTGAGATGGATCATTTACCATATGGACACTCTTTTCTTTCCTATTTTTAGATGCACTCTTCCAGCTTTGATTGATCGGATCTTCAGACTTTTGGTGTTTATGCCATATGTATCTTCAAGTTCAGATGTTTTCCTCTTGATTCGAGTAATGTTATTGGAGGGCACTCATGTAAATTACAGTCTTCTCTACCTGGTCATATTTCTGTGGAGGATCGATCATCAATTTTCTTCTTGATAGAGTTTGCAGTTTCATGCTTTAGTGATGTTGTACATGTTCATCTTTGTTCCAATTTTCTATAACATTCCTATTTTTGGAGGCTTCTTCAATCCTTCAGACTAGTCTTTGTCTCTTTTTGGAGTAGAGTTTTTCCCATGTGGTTTTCTCTATTTCTCTACTTTTATAGAGATTCTCTTTTGTACTTGGGTACCTGATCAGGCCTTTTGTTGTTGGGACCCATTTGCTTTCAGTTGTTCTTTCTAGGTTTTTAGCTTCTCCCAAAGTTTATCTTAAGGGGGGGTGTTAGAGTAATAAAGTGTTTGGTTATTAATTGAATCATATTGATTTAATTATTAAGTCACTTATTACCTCTTTCAACTTAAGCTAAACTTCAGGCATACAATAATTAATTGCTTTATTAATTATTATTATGCAACTTAGGGTTTTACCTTTTTAGGTTTTCTGATCTCCTTTTATAAGGATTGATCTCATAACACTTTGTAACCTTTTTTGACATTTCATTATTGATTGCAACTTTTGTTTTTGCACATCAAGGATTTCTCCTCTCTCATGGATCCATACGTTCAAGTCTCCATAGTTGTTTGCTTCTCTCTCTCTTTCTATGACAGGTGTTTACGTGCAGGTGTTCTTGGGAGTTGTGGGTTGTTTTTCATCAACTCGAATAGATAGTTTAGTGGCCACATAAAAAAAAGAGAAATTTTGCATAACCCGTACGAGTTCCATAAAATTCAAAATCCTGCTAGGCTTGGTTTTACTTATGGGTTATGACTTTGTAAAAGGTTTGGAATACGACCCTAAGGCTTGCAAGCCCATTTTCCCTCCAATTTTGTCTATTTACATATTTCTTCTTTTAGCATGATTTATTGAGACTTCATCGTCATCAACTTTATAAATGATCAAGTGGGTATCTCTTAAATTACTACCGTCATCTCACACGTCTTCTAAGCTTTATGACCATATAAATTTTTCTCTTTTTGGATAATATTACCATAGTAAACTTTGATTTTCTTTACCAGTGTCTTCACAGTCCTCACAAACATATGTCTACCATTTTTTTAATAACTTTTTATTTACTTGACGAAATTCAAAAAAAATTACATATTACTATTCTACATGAGATTATATACACCTTAAAAAAAAAAGTTTGCAATTTGGATTATTTTGATGCAAGTTATGCCCAACGCAGAAACTGGTACCAGATGTTCAGGATGTGGTCACTTCAAAAAATCATAAAAAATAAAATACTCAATAGAAAATTACAAAAAAGTATACAACTTCCAGATCTCACTCTTACCTATCATCATGTTATCTCTATTTGAGAATTAATGGATTGCCATTAGTATCAATCAGTTATTCAGTCAGTAAAGGTCGATAAAGGAGACAAACAAGTTAGTCGGTCAAGCAGACAAAGCCTTTACACTAAGCAAAGACAAGGCAGAACTTCAAGTTAATCGAATACAGGTTTGACCGACCACACTCACCAAGCGACAAACAATTACCGAGTACCAAGCATTCATACACACCGAGCATCAATAATTTACTAAATAATGAATGCACTAATTACAAATTTGAGATTGTATGAGAGAGTAGTATGACTGAGGACTATGACAAGATATACAAATAGGATATGACCTATAAGGAAGGAGATAAATATTTAGGTCAACTAGACATTATTAAGTACATGTTTCACTATGAATTCCAAAATGAGGAATGGACTAAGATCATCTTAAGCAGAATTCATAATGGGAAGTTTTGGTTTGATGATAGAGTAATAGACATTATAGTTGATTTGATACATGAGGTAACAAAACTATCTAACAAAGGTGCAATTCCACTAAATGAAAAGAATGTGAAGAAAACAATGCTAGACAACACTAAATCTTCATATAATGGAAGAGACATTATAATTATTAAGATTGAGAAGAATGAATATGTGAGGTATGTGTGCAAGATAATGACTACAAAGTTTTGTGCTAGCTCTAGAGAAGAAGATATGGAAGTAGGTATGGTGCAAGAAACCTATGTTATGTGTATTTACAAAGTTGAAGTTGACATGAGTGAAATTCTGAGAATCCAATTGATTGAAAATATTGAAAGGATTAAGAAAACAAAGAATTCCCAATTCAGATTCTCATCCCTAATCACTTATATATTTTTCCATATTTTGAGAAGATTTCCTTATACTATAGGAACCGATTGGAATGATAATACAAGTTCAATGGAAAGAATCAACAAGTTGTATCTAAGACACCTGATTGACAAAGTAAATGAGAGTGCTACACTTGTAATCAAAACCTTTCAGAATGAGATGAAGAAAAGATCAAGAATTCCACCTTCAATTGTGGAAAAATACAAGAATGAGATATGTTTCTTAATTGAAACAAATATCACATACATTGAAGTAGTAGAACCAAGGATTGAATTCATAGACCCTTTAGACTATGAAGTATCTAAAGAAGCTGAAGGATATGTGAGCAAAATATTGAAGTGCAGATTAGATTCCAAAAGTAATAGATTTAGAATATTTGAGGAAATTTTTAGTACATCACAACAATCATAGGTGAAGAAATTAGAAAAGAAAAGAGTTGACAATAAAATTAAGAAGATACCAAAGGACACAGGTATGATTGAACATGAATTCAACATTGCAAAATAGATTGCAACAACAATAAGAGATATTGGACAGAAAGAAGTGTTGACAGTTCCACCTTTTCCATATGAAGTAATCCCTATTGTAGACATTCAAAATATTGATGAAGATGTCACTGAGCCTACTAAGTTGAGTCTATCACTAGACAAGACAATATTTGTAATAAAATCTACTAGATCCACCTCCACTACACCAACTAAAAGAGTGAAAGAGATGGCTAGTGGACTAGGTAAAAGGCAAAAGAATATCTTTTCTCTAGTAGAAAGGATAAGGACACAAGAAAAAGAATCACCACCTAGAAATAAAATGAGAGGTGAATTTTCAATCCAATCTCACGGAGAAGAAGAGGCATGAAGCAACAAAAAGAAACAGTGGAAGCCCAAAATTGAGAAAGTGAATCCTTTGATCATAAATGAAGGAGATTTCACCAAGCTAAACAAGTATTATCACATGTATAATTGTTAGATAATTGAGAGGGGGGTGAATCATTTAAATCAATTATCCTATAGTCCCAAACTCTTAGATGTACTTTTTTAAACTTTTAAACAACTCGGTAAGATAAAATATCTATTTTTCTGTTCATTTACTGAATATCAGTAATTATCCAAACTATGATTACTGATCAATAAAATATGCAATATGTAAAGTATGATAGTAAAACAATCATGAAAAATAACATATAACACATAACACAAAGATTTAACATGGAAACCTTGCTAAGGGAAAAACCACCTGGGACCGGTAACCCAAAATATTTCACTATTTTGAAGTGAGCTCGGTTAGGGGCCAACCCTATTAAAGGTTACACTACACATTATTAGGTGTGACCTGGTTAAAGGATTTATCACTAACAGTTAACTTTTGACTAGCATTCACTATGGAGTCAACAAGATAACAATTAACATTCCCTAAATGTCACATGGAAGTACAAAAGACTGTTAAGTCCACTCGGTTAAGAGATTTTTCTATAACAATAGTTAAATTGATATAGTAGTGATCTGAATCAAATACAACCCAAGTTACAAGTATTCAAATCTATGCTAAGCTCATAAAAAATCTTCTGATCAGTAAACAATTCATTCCATCATATCCTTCAACTTACTTCACTCGGTGTATATATCTCTGACGCTTAGTTATGCTTGTAGTTCAACTCAGTTTTGTCTATAACCAGTTTGATCAGGAATGTATGATAAATGTCTTCACGTGAAATCTTCTGCAGTCTCTATTCATCCGACATTCTCCAATAATGAATCCCATGTCTCTTAAATAGATGTGTAAACCATATTCATATCAACTATTAGATTTTTCCTCTTAAGCTCCTTTGTCCATTTTGCCACTTCAACCTTCCTCAACAGATGTGTCAATAACACGTTTCAATCTCTTCCCTTTGATCATATCTAAATTTTTTCAGTCGTGGATATTATAACAAACTTCCTCTCTTACCTTGAAATCATAAGCAATTTCAGCTCAATGATTTTAGTCGGTTGTTATAACATTTGATGTTTTCATCCATACTCGGTTAATACATTTTTGGTGCATTCTATTGTTGCTATTTTGATTGGTTTTTTAGTTTTAGTATTGGTTCCAGGTTTTGTAAAGCCTGGAAACCCTATAAATATGTAATGGTTAGATAGTAGGGTTAATAAACATCCTTATCCTCTTTTTTTGGAGTGAATTCACTCATTTTAAAGAAATTTATGGAAGATTTGGTGAAAGATGTTGTTCCCAGATTTGGGATTCCTAAAAATAGTTAGATTTCAATGCATGGTATGAATGCATATGGAAGATTTGAGACTTTTAAATAGATTAATTGGAAAGATATGTGAATTAAATTTTATCTCCTTTTGGTTTGAGTCATTTTTATATAGATTTTTGAAAGTTATGTATCTTTTAGTGAAGACTAGTTTTAAACTGTCTTCAATGGAGTTGCAGGCAAAGAGTTGTGATGGTATAATGATTTATGAATGGGAAAAATAAATGGATTACATATTTGGAAACTATAATGACAAATAATAAATTTGGAATTGGTTTGGTTTCAATTGGTTTTGTTTTGTGAAAGTTATACGATGCCCTAGGCAGATTGGGAAAATGAACTTTCTATTTAATGATAGAAAATAGGTCTCGGTACAGAGATAATAACTTTTTATCTAACTGTTGGATTTCCTTAAGTTTTGGATATGGTTTTTTTATCCTATTTTTCTATGTTTCACAAGAGGGATTGGTTAAATAGTTATTAAAACAAAAGTTATAGATCTCTGAGGCCTGATCGCAAAAACTTCTTGATGATTGGGAAGATGTTTATGTTGTCTAATGATGGAATATGCCTCTTGAATAGTTATTATACAATTAACTATTGGATGGATCTAATGGATCCTAGAAGATGTAAATGGCTTACATGATGCTCTGCATCAGTTATTACTATCACTCGATATACACAAGGCTGACTTGGTGTGTACTGAAATCTTTAATTACTGACCACATTAACTTGTCCAATTCTGATCTCTTCTTCATAATAGAATAATGTAACATGCTCAAGTCAATAATATAATTCCATAGACTCATCAATAAGTTACCCAATGTATACCTTATCCTTATCTATCATATCCATCTTTTCCTTATGTAGATATCTCATTTCCTCACCATTTATTCCTTCTACAGATATTCAAATGTTTGTAACTATCATGATAAGTATAGTCAAAACTAGTTGACATCAATGACAATATATTGACTGATTTAATCATCATACATATCACTTTACTAGCTCGGTGATCTCTAATCATTGTCTCTTCAGTTCATTAAGTTATTCAATCAGTTGTAGGTCATCAATCTCTCCCTTTGGCATTGATGGAAACACAAACAATATGAAATATGCCATACCATACCAAACATTAGTTCTATAACTATGCAAATAAATGTTGTAGTTTTGTAAGCTCTCCCTGGCTTGATATTTAATATGTTTAATCATTATAGCAACATTTCATGTAGACTCTCCCTACGGATTTGATCTTCTTCAGTTCTCTGACTCTTTCTCTCATTAAAATTTCTCTTGTTATCATCAAAAGATATTTTATGTAAATATCTCTCCCATATTTCATAGAAATCTCTCTCCCTTTGACAAAAATGCCAAAGAAAATATAAACAGCTCTTCAGCAGCCAAGTAGTTCTCTGTTGTTCGGTCTAGATCAAGTACCTTTGTGTACTTGTATATAATTTTATGTTCTAGCTTCTACAATCTTTCACAACCTTAGAAATCCTAAAGTGTGAGCTATATGCATCAACATGAATGATATTCTGATACAGTATAGGTTGATGCTGTAATCACCTAAAATTGGGCTAATAGAACCCAAGGCCCTATTTTCCCTAATTTGGAATAAAAACCTTAATTGTCCTAATTTCATCTTTGATTATTAACATAATTTATTAAAATTCAATAAAATCATTAAAATCTCCTAATTCAAGCATTTCTCGTCAAATAATCAAGCACAATCACTTTGATTATCTCTATGCCTAATTAATTAAATCAAACCCATTAAATTCATGGCTAGAATAATTAATTAAAAGAAATGAATAAATCCCTCTCAAAATGACATGTCACCTTAAAGGGGACAAAAAAGAAACCTCAAGCCAATGAGAGGTAATCACATGGATCAATCTTGGAGGCATCTCAGCCACTCCTCATGGATGCATCCTAACTATCCAAAATCTCAAGATTCTATAAAAGAGAATTTTCAAATCTTCAATTGGCTCCTAACTCTTTGATTTTGCTAATAGATAATTGAATTCATTTTCTTTCATATGCTCATTGTGTTTTCATAGATAATTAGATAATATTTCAATTTGGATAATAGTAATGAAATCATGAATCAATGGCTAATTGGAATGAATTTAGTTGTTTCATTGCATTATTTGCTTAAAATCTCTAATTCTAACATGCATTGTCATTGTTTAGGATCACAATCTGAGAGCAATTTTAGATCCTTTCCATACTTGTGTTAGTTAGAGAGAAATAGGATGATTTAAATTTTTATTTTCTTTGATTAATTGATCTTTCTAACAATTGATGTAATGTCCTATTGAAGTGTTGTGTTGTAGGTTTGCAGGTCAATAATTCACACACACATTTCTGGCACCCACCATGGGGCCAAGCCCTAGATTTCTTCATTTTTAGACTAATTTTTGTTGTGTTTCCTGTCACCAAAGATCGCATACGGTAAATTGGATCACACTTGGGAAGAAAGGTCACACCTCGTATTTCCTAGATCACATCCAGTAAGGTATCATTTCTAGTCAAATTCAAGATCACATATGGGATCCTTTGTCACATTTGGATAATTGAATAGTATGTGGAAAATTGGGTCGCATTTAGTTAAATTTAGAATCGTATCTGGGGATATTTCATTGTATTTTGATTTTTCTAACACCTAATGGATTGATTTGATTTTTTCTATGGATTTTAATAGCCTAACAGTGGTTTGCAGGATGAATTGACAGAGACTTAATCATGAGAAACTACTAATGATTGTGTGTAGGTTTCCTTGGAAGATTCAATCAAACTTTGTGCTTTAATTTTTAGGAATTTAATTACAATTTAAGTTCATCTTGTAAAATAACAGAGGATTATGCTCTTTTCCCTTGAGGAAAATCAGAAACTCAAAAGTTAGTTTGCATTTCGGGGTTAAATTGGGGAAATTTACTTTAATACTTTCATGATGTGTCTTGGATTCATGATTTGAGATATGAGATTATGCTCTTCTCCTTCATGGAGAATCATAAATCCAGACTCCTCACAATCATTTATCTATTTTATTTATTGCAATCCTTTAGAGGGCCTACCGATTGAGGAAAAAAGCTCCCAGAAATGACCCAAGTGGGGAAAAGTCTTAAGCTGACTCTTCCACCCCACTATAAAATTTTACTCTTCCTTGAGGTGAAAACTTTAGAAGACATAATTTACTTTGGCTTTGGAATCTTAATTATCTTTTTCCAAGGTCATACTTGAGATTTGTGTGGAGTGGAGCCACTTAAATCTTGCTTGTGATACTACACAATCTTGAGTACTCATAGGGCTATAGGCCTCAATCCTGTTTGTGGGACTATGGGAGGTGGTTATGAATGGATGCCTTCATTAAAATCCTTAAGTTAGATGCTACTCAGTTCACCTTTGAAAGGTTGGTATCACTTGTCCGAGGCAAATAGTAATTGCCCCAAGACATTCACCATAGCGAGCCCTCATTGACTTTACTACTCAGCTAATATGGGCTCCAATATCCAATGCGTGTTATTGGACTACCATATTCTGAGGAGTCTTTGAGTGTGTTCCTAAGTCAATGAACAAGTGGTATAAATCTCTACCTAGCATAAGGAAGGTTAGGTGTGTTTGCATAATATGACTGCTTGATGTGTTTTAATTACAAATCTCAGATAAATCCCCCTAAATGAACAAACACCAAGCACTTACAAAAACCTAAAAGTCATTGGAATCAGATAGAAAAGACCTATTTTCCTAGAATTCACTAAAACTTCCATCAGACCAGTCAGCATAATGTCACATATGGTATCCTGGATCGCACCCTGCATTATGTGTCACATATAGTCCATCCTAGATTGCTTCTAGTGTCTACTACATTTCCTAGGTCGCATTTGGGACCAAAGTCCAGTTTAGGGTCTCATCTTGTATTTCCTGGGTTGCATCTGGGGCTAAAACACTGTCAGTCATATCTCGTGTGTCATATCTAGGACAAAGAGAATTTCCATACCAGTCAGAGTCTAGATTTTTGCATTTTTAGATACGTATTTTGGCCATTAGTAATATTCTACTGTCAAAACACATCTACATGTTAGCCTGAGAGAGTCCTTTCTAAGAACATCTTCTCACCTTGCATGGTCTATTCTGCACTACCTAAACTACGGAGTCTTGTTATCCCATCAGCTGCAACCGAGTTCCTAGCTCACTATCAGGGCACTTTGACACCCTTTGACACTGGAAATTTCAGACATATTTCAACCCACTTGCATTTTGGTTCCCAACTCACTATCATGCACTTTGACACCCTTTGACGTTGGATCCATAAGACATTTTCAAATCCACTTTTGCATCCTTGGACTCACAATTGGACATTTTCAAGCATTCAAACCCACTTTAATACAAGACACTCTAAAATTTCTTAATCAAAGCTTTCATGGTTAACACAAGACACAAATCCTATGAACTTGAAACTAATCCATTCTCAAACGAAGTACCGTTAATCAAATTTGAAAGAGGAGAAACTTCCAGACTTAATCCTTTATTTGGAGCAACACCTAGCACTGCTCATACAACAACACCAAACATGAATAATCAAGAAGACTTTCACTAGGATGAAAGACATGATGAACAAGATAACCAAGATGAACACAATAACTCATATGAACACAATCAAGAAGAAGTAAGACATCATGGAGCATGTTATGACTATGATTATGATGAAGACCCTACATAACTTGAATATCAAAGGGCCTTGAAAAGTAAATGATTTAACAAGATCCTTGAGAGAACTTTGGAAGAAAACAAGGAGAAGTATTTCCTAGAACTCACCTCTCAAGGAGTGAAACTACCAAAGGACTATGACATAAACCAACTCAAACCAAAAGAGGGTCTTATTCCTATATATATCTTAACAAGACAACTACTTGCTATGCAAGATGAAATCAATGAACTCAAGAAAGAAAAGGACACACCAATGAAACAATACTCTTTGGAACACATATGTCCTTTCCCTTTTGACAAGTGACTAAAGATGATTCCATTTCCTCAACATGCCATGATTCCAAAATATGACAAGTACAGTGGAAATTCTGACCCTCAAGATCATGTGA
Organism: Chamaecyparis obtusa; assembly: GCA_027943335.1. NCBI lineage: Eukaryota > Viridiplantae > Streptophyta > Pinopsida > Cupressales > Cupressaceae > Chamaecyparis > Chamaecyparis obtusa. The sequence continues at coordinate 65,381 of BSBK01002706.1, forward strand.
GAGAATTTTGCACATCCATTATAGAATTCATGCACGAACAAACATACCTTATGAGATTATTTCCATAGAGTGTAGGTGGACAAGAAATGGACTAGTTATTGAAACTACATACGGGAATCAAAACATTTGATGAACTAGTGCAAAATTTTATACAACAATACCCCTATAACATTCAACACACTGTGATGATGTTAGATCTATGCAATACCAAATAGAAAATAGGAGAATCATTCTTGACTTTCTTGCAAAGATAGATGAAAATATTTACACGATATATTTGAAAGATACCTGAAAATGAAAAAAATGGACATCTTTATTAATAACTTGGTACAAGAAATGAACTTTCCTATACAATTACAAGGTCCACCAAGTTTTGATAAGATGATAGATAGTGCCATCAAAATTGAAGAGGTCTTGATCAAGAAAGGGGAAATCACTATCAACAAGGAAAATAAAGACAAGTACTATCCCACCAAAGATAAGTACAAATATAGAAACAAGAACAAGAATGTCATTAACGATGGAGTGGTGGATACTCCTAATCCAAAACCAAAGACAGATGTCTTCAATCTCATGACGAGTCTCCAAGTGAGAGAAAATTTGAATTCTATAGTGACACCAATTGCTAACAATAATTTAAATAAACCTCCTACTCGAATAGAGCCTTGGGCAGAAATACCTAAGAGAATGTTCACACCATTGGGAGATACATTGAAAGTGGTCTTTAAGTCACTATTGGACAATAAAATCATTACAATTCATGACTCTAAACCTTGGGAACCAGAAGTAAAACCAAGGTGGTGGAACAATAATGATTAATGTAATTTTCATCGTAATAAAGGACACAAAAAAAACAACTATATGAAATTAAGACATGTTATCCAAGATCTAATTGAAGAAGGAAAAGTTAAGGTGGATGAACATCATACAAACAATGATCATAAAGCATTTCAAATTGGTGTAGGGGCAAGATAGATTCAAACATATTTGACTCAACTTGAACCAACAAACAAGCCCTCCTCAGAGTTACACATGGAAGCAATATTTAACTCACATGAATAATGAAAACACAATGTATATGAGGCAAGGCAATTGGAAACCAAACTGGTGTGATTAAAATAAATCAGGCAACATGCCCGACTATGAGGCCTTCCAGGTTTTAGCCTTATACAAAGAGAATTATGAATTGAAAGTCTTAGCTTGCATATTATTTTCTTTTATACTTCTACTATCACCATCTGCCACCAACTAAACAACCTAAGATTCTTATATAGCTAGCTAAGCCACAAGTCAACCAGTCAGGCATTTAATTACATTATATGTCCAACCAGGAAGAGTAAACCAAAACTAAAGAAAGAATGGACAAAACTCGATGCTAAGTTACATTTAGGTGCACACATGACCCAAGAACATAATCCTGACTTAGCAAGATCCCATTTCATCATACAGAATCATGCAAGATGAAAAACTCCACGTTGCATGCGAAACTAGCTAAAAATTGATACCCGAGGAAAATGCTGATAACTACCAACTCCCGATGAATTAGAATTTTTGGTCTTAGGTGAAGATATTATTTTAGGTCCTCTTAAAGAACCCAAGATCAAAAAGGTTGATTCATAAAGGATCAATGGCTACATGGTTTGCAATCAACATGTGGAAAGCAAGAAAATATGGCTCCAACAGCAAGGCAAAACAACTCTAACTTCGACATGATCCATCCAATCCTTATGCACTCATAGGAGAAGGTTCTATAATAGTTCATCAACATCATGTTACCTTCGCATAACATGAAACCAACAACTGAAAAGGCTATAATGCAAACAACATAAAAGTACAGAAAATAGGGAATGTTTTTGGTTGATGCAAGATTGCTCAAAGACCCAAGATGCTCTTGCATCAAAAACCTGGGGTAAATAAAGAATTGATGTCCACATCAGGCATTTCTCATATTCTAACCTGAATCATAAAGATCCAACTCATTGTGTAATCCATGAAATTTCTTTAAGTGGCTTGTCTTTCCCTTGAACTAGGTATTCCATGTAGTCTTTTCCTCTAGTACTCTTGCTCACTCTACTATTCCAGATCTTCTCAATGTTATTTTTATTCTTGTTAGGATAATCTAGATCATCTTACATCTCATTATTTGATTCAAAGTACTCAAAGATATCAACAATGTTGAATATAGGTGATATATCCATGTTCTCTGGTAACTCCACTTCATAAACATTTCCACTATCAAACTTCTTCAAAATCTTACAAGGTCCAAACTTCTTCATTTTTGTCTTGTTGTAGGTACCAACTGGAAATTTATTCTTCTTCAAATGAATCATAACCTCATCTCCAACTTCAAAATATTTACGTCTCCTTCTCTTATCTTCTCTCTGTTTATATTTCAGATTACTATCCTCCAAATTCTTTTTGACTTCCTCATGTAAAGTTCTCATGAAAACTACAAAATCCTCAGCTTCAACACTTCTTGTCTTAGTTGGAAAATATCTCAACTCTATTGTTCCCTTAGGATGAAATCCAGTAACAATCTCAAATGGTGTCCTCTTAGTGCTTCTATTCATAGAATTATTATACGCAAACTCTGCTTGTGCCAAAACCAAATCCCAATTAGCAAGCTTATCTCCAACTAAACATCTCAACAAGTTTCCCAAAATTTTGTTCACAACTTTAGTCTATCCATCTATTTGAGGGTGAAATGTAGAACTGAACTTTAATTCTTTATTCATCTTCTTGCAAAGTGTTTTCCAAAAGTAACCAGTAAACTTAGTATCTCTGTCTAAAACAATAGTTTTTGGCAAACCATGCAATCTTACCACTTCCTTGAAGAATAATTCAGCTACATGTAATGCACCATATGTCTTCTTACAAGGTATGAAATGATCCATCTTTGAAAATTTGTCAACCACTACCAAAATAGAATCATTACCTCTCTGAGTTCTAGGAAATCAAAGAACAAAGTCCATACTCACATCTTCCCAAGGTCTATCAGGCACAGGCAAAGGTGTTTGGCAAATTCTGTAACCTCTAACCATTCTCTATACATCTCTATAAATCTATGGCCAAAAGTATCTTTCTGAAATCAGTTTCACAGTCTTATCAATCCCAAAATGTCCAGCAAGTCTAGCACTATGTTTCTCCTTTATTATATTCTCTCTCATAGATCCTCTAGGTATCCACAACTGAACTCCTTTAAACAACATATCTTCTTGAATGAAATAATCAGTCCACTTATCACTCACTATTTGTTCCTTACAAGCTTTCCAAGGCTCTACAAAATCAAGGTCAGTTTCATACAAACACTTCAAATCATCAAAACCAAGTACCTCAACTCTCATTTCTGTCAGCAAATTTCTTCTTCGGCTCAAGGCATCAACAAATTTATTTGACTGTCCACTTTTATGCTTCAATGAAAAGGAAAAATTCTACAAGAACTCAGCCCACTTCATATGTTTGTGATTAAATTTATTTTGACTTCCCAAATACTACAAAGCTTTATGGTCAGTATACAACACAAAATATTTAGACATCAAATAATGTCTCCATTTCTTCAAAGCTTGAACAATAGCATAGAATTCCTGGTCATAAACTGAATATTTTCTCTTAGCATCATTCAAATTTTCACTAAAGAAAGCTACAGGTCTTCCTTCTTGACTCAAAATAGCTCCTATTGCACTTCCACTAGCATCACATTCAACTTGAAAAACCTTACTGAAATCAAGCAAAGCAAGTGTAGGCAACTCTGCAATTCTTTGTTTCAATTTTTCAAAACTCTTTTGTGCTCCATGTGTCCATTTGAAATCCCTTTTATCTCCTCTCATACTTTCAGTCATATCAATACAAATAGAACTAAAATTTATGATGAACTTCCTATATAAACTTGCCAATCCATGAAATGATCTTACCTCTCCAACATCCTCTGGTGTAGGCCAATCAAGTATAACTATCACTTTCTTAGGATCCATCTTCAATCCATTAGCTAAAATTAAAAAACCAAGGTACACAATCTCCTCTTTCATAAATGAACATTTCTTCAAATTAATCAGCAACTTTTCTTCCTTCAATCTTTGCAATACTTGTCTGATATGTTCAAGATGTCCTTCCTTACTCTTAATGAATATCAAAATGTCATCAAGATATACAATCAAAAAATTACCCAAGAATATTTTCAAAACTTCATTCATCATCCTCATGAAAGTACTAGGTGCATTAGTCAGACCAAAAGGCATAACCAACCATTCATACAAACCTTCATTAGCCTTAAAAGTAATTTTTCATTCATCCCTTTCTCTAATCATAATCTGATGATAACCACTCTTCAAATCAATCTTTGTGAAATAATTTTCTCCACTCAAACTATCCATTATGTCATCCATCCTAGGCAAAGGAAATCTGTACTTTACTATTATCTTATTTATAGCTCTAGAATCAGTGCACATTCTCCATTCTCCATTCTTTTTCAGTGCTATCACAATAGGTACTACACAAGGACTCAAACTTTCCCTAATCAAATCTCTCTCAATAAATTCATGCACTTGTCTATTCAACTCAGTCTTTTCATCAGGTGTCAACCTATGTGGTGCTTTATTAGGCAAACTAGCTCTAGGTATCAAATCCATACAATGACTTATACTTCTCATAGGAGGCAAACCATCAGGTACATTATCAAAAATGATGTCATGAAATTTAGTCAACAAAGGTTTAACCTTAGGTGCATGTTCTAAATCATCTTGTTTCTTAGTGTTCCTTGGAATTAAAGCATAGAAAACATTTTGTTCTTTCATTTCTCTTGCAAACTTTTTACCCTCAACCAAGCATACTCTGACCATAGTATAGTGACCTTCATCAAAACTCTCTACTAAAGGAAACAATACTTGTTTCTTCCCATCCATCCAAATAGTATATTGATTCAATCTACCATCATGCAAAGCTTTCCTATCATATTGTCAAGGTCTACCCAAAATAATATGACAACAATCCATAGGCATAATATCATATAAGACTTCATCATGATAATTCCCAATTTTGAATTTAACAAGACATTATTCACTTAAAAGTAGTTTATGCTCCTTCTGGATCCAAGAAATATGGTAAGGCTTAGGATGTCTCAATCTCTCTAACTGCAATTTGTTAATCAGCTCTTTGAATGCCAAATTATCAGAACTTCCATTATCAATGATTACCTTTCAAAATTTTTCAACGATCTTTTATCTGATTCTGAACAAACTTTTCCTCAGAATAGGTTCCTCATCAGCTTCTTCATTCCACAAGATCCTTCTTAGCATCAATTTTTCACCATGTTTAGGTTCATTAGATAATTCCTTAACTTCCTCATAAGCCAAATTGTTTCTACTAATACCTCCAGTCTTCTTTCTAGAGTTAGTACATTCAAAGGCTCTATGTCCTTCTTCATCAAATTTGTAACAAGTACCTCTAAACCAAGATTTCTCTTATCTTTTCCCACTATTGTTATTCCTAGAGTAATCAGTATAGCTACCTCTAGAGTAGTTACGTCTTCTACCAGCAACTTCATCTTTCAATCCTTTATCTTACACTACATTGTCAGATTTGCTACTTTCTCCATAAGTTATGCCTCTACTTCTCTGAAATCTACCACCTCTTCCTCTCTGTCTTTGATCATGTATTTTTGTTAATCTATCTTCTACCTTTAAATAAAATTGGTATGCTTCTTCCACACTATCTATTTTAACATAATTGATCTCATCTTGAATCAATGTACTCAGACCATTCAGGTATCTAGCCACTTTCTCAACTTCATTATCCACATGTCCAAATCTGATATCCAACTTGTAAAATTCCCTAGTATATTCCTTCACACTCATGTCCCTTTGTCTCAAGTTTTTCATTTTTCTCATCAAACTAACTTGGTAATCTGCTGGAAGAAACTTCTTCTTCATCTTTCCAAGTATCTTCATCCATGTCTTGATCTTTTCTTTTCCTCTCTTATGTCTCTCAGTTTGCAAATGATCCCACCAAAGAGATGCATGACCTTTCAACTTTGTGACTGCTATCTTAACCTTCTTATTGTTAGGAGTACCTTCATACTCAAAGTATTTATCCATCTCAAAGATCCAATCTAAAAGTGCATCAGTCTCAAGTATTTCATCATAGCAAGAAACTTCAACCATAGGTCTAGAATTAGCCTTAGAAAAAAATCTCAAAATTCTTTCCTCATCTTGTTCAACTTCAGGTTCAGGATTAGGTGTTGCCTCTTCTTCATCACTAACATCTTCAGGATGTGCACCTCTTCTCTGGGCTATCTCTACAACTTCAAGCCTAGTTGCAATCTGCCTCAACATATCCATGATAGCATTATAATTTCCTCTATCGTGAACCATCTTGACAATCAGGTTCCAGCAAGATCATAACCTTCTATATGTTGTAGGTCAGATCTTAGATCCACCACCCTACAACTAATCCAATAAGGTTCTCCATGATCTAACCCACAAGAAAGAACTCGCTCTGATACCACCTGACGCAGGGGAAGGGTAGATTCAAGTAGATTTGACTCAACTTGAACGAACAAACAAGCCCTGATCAGAGTTACAAATACAAGCAATATATAATTCACATGAATAATGAAAACACAATTTATATGAGGCAAGGCAACTAGAAACCAAACTAGTGTGATTAAAATAAATCAGGCAACATGCCCGGTTGTGAGGCCTTCCAGGTTTCGGCCTTATACAAAGAGAATTATGAATTCAAAGTCTCATCTCAAATATTATCTTCTTTTATACTTATTCTACCATTATAATATCACCATCTAACACCAACTAAACAACCTAAGCTTCTTATATAGCCAGCTAAGCCACAAGTTAGTTAGTCATACATTTAATTACATTATAGGTCCAACCAGGAAGAGTAAACCAAAACTAAAGAAATAATGAACAAAACTTGATGCTAAGTTAAATTTAGGTCCACACATGACCCAAGAACATAATCCTAACTTAGAAAGATCCCATTTCATCATACAGAATTGCACAAGATGAAAAACTCCACATTTCACGTGAAACTGGCTGAAAATTGATACCCGAGGAAAATGGTGATAACTACCAACTCCTGATGAATTAGGATTTTTGGTCTTAGGTGAAGATAGCATTTTAGGTCCTCTTTAAGACCCAAAGATTTTAAAGGATGATTCATAAAGGATCAATGACTATACGATGCACAATCAACATGCAAAAAGTAGGAAAATACAGCTCCAACAGCAAGGCAAAACACCTCTAACTTCGACACGATCCATCCAATCCTTATGTGCTCATAGGAGAAGGTTCTAGAATAGTTCCTCAACATTGTGTTAGCTTTGCATAACATGAAACCAAAAACTCCAAAGGCTATAATGTAAACAAAATACATGTACATAAAACAAGGAATATTTTTGTTTGATACAAGATTGCTCAAAGACCCAAGATGCTCCTGCATCACAAACTTCATTGCCTAGCTTTGAAAAAGTAAAATCTTCCAAGAGTAACAAGATTAATTATACATACACTATTAATGATAATATTGTTGGAAAAAATTTAAGTGTTCCCTTTGGGATTCGTGACATGGTTTAACCACCTCCTGTGTCTTCTATAAGTCTAGTGATTGTATCGGTCATTAGCAGGTTGATCTTTTGGTGCAACAGAAACCAATACTTGTAACAAGTGGTATCAGAGCTTGGTCACAGATTCAAATCCCCTCAGGTAACACTGAGGGGGAGATTGTTGGAAAAATGTCAGTGCTCCCCTTGGGATTCATGACATGGTTTAACCACCTCCTGTGTCTTCTATAAGTCTAGTGATTGTATTGGGCATTAATAGGTCAATCTTTTGGTGCAAAGGCAACCACTACTTGTAACAAATATAATTCATATGGTGGAGCCATGAAAACCCTTCATCAGTGTGCTCACTCTAAAAGGATTCCAAAGAAAAACTGAGTCTTCTAATGTTGTAATGAGAAATCAAGCTAAGCTCACTCGTAAAGGAGCTTCAACATCGAATACACCAGCTACAACAACAACATCTAAACAACTGACATTACCTCCAAATTTTAATCTAGTGGACCAGTTGCAGTGCACGCTGGCTCAAATATCTATTCTAGAGCTATTTAAAATCTCTCCTAGTCATAGGGAAGTTCTTGATCAAGCCTTGCTTAATACTAATGTGTCAAAGGATCTAGAAGTGGATAGATTCCAAACTATGGTTGGTCACCTGAATTCCCCATATTACCTTTCTCCAAGGAAGATGAAAAATAATTAAACCAACCACATAATCAACTGTTAAATTTAGAAGTCCTTATTCATAAACATCATGTCAAGCGTATCTTGATAGATGGAGGTGCTGGTTTGAACATTTGTACGTAAAACTTGGTAAAACAATTGGGATTCTTTGAACATGTAATTGATCCTAGAAGAAAGATAACAATCAAATCCTATGATGAAGAAGAAAGATCCTCCAAAGGATTAGTTGTCTTACCTATTAGAGTGGGACCAGTGGAAAGAGATCTCATATGTCAAGTTCTTGATTTACCACTCGCATACAACATTTTTCTTGGAAGGTCGTGGATGCACTCAATGCAAGTTGTGCCTTCTACTTACCACCAATGCATAAAATTTCCTCATAATAGAGTGGAGGTGACTATTCTAGCTGACACAACATATCCTTGTAACAGTCTTAAACAAACAGAGAGCATGGTTCCACACAATAAAGAAAGCTCTAATAAGGCTGAGACATCTAAAGAAATGGTCCTACAAAACTTTCCTAAAAAGTCAACATTCAAGAAACGAGTATGGGTGAATACAAGAAAGATCTTGCAATATCTTTAATTGATCTCCCTATATCTCCTAAGTCCCAAGGAAGACCTTCATTGACATTTACACCTTCCAATAGTAGAGCTCTAAAATTCCATGAGGGAACCAGAATGGTCAAAGAAAAAGTGACCCTTGAAGAAGAAAATGAAGAGAAAGCTTCCTTGCAATGGCTTTATAAGAAATATGCAGAAGATGGAAATATCAAACATGATGAGATAGCTACAAACAAATATGGAAATGGATATGAGATCATGAAACAAATGGGTTACAAAGGATAAGGACCATTGGGACAAAGAAAACAAGGACTTGTGGAACCTATACATATGGATTTCAAAAACCCTAAAGACAAGACTAGATTAGGCTTCAAGGAAGAAACATCTCATCCTATAGTAGAAATTGGTCCTCTTTTTGAAAAATCAAGGGACTCAGATGATGAAGAAGAGGTAGACGAACAACCTATTTCCTATGAAAGGCTTCTTCTCTTACAAGGAGACCTGTTATCAGAAATTGGTACCAATCTTGAACAAGAATCAGAAGAAAGACAAGCAATATAAGAACCTGAAGAAGAACAAGAAAAAGGGCTTCCTATTTTTGATACACCTCACTTTGATGAGGAACCAGACATGATAATTCCATAGGAACCATTGCAAGAAGAAAAGAACAATGCTAATGAAGAAGATGAAGTACCTATTGTATGCACCCTAAAATGGTCACCTAGACTTTGGGCCCCCATTCAACAATTTATCAAATCCTTGAATCAATATTTCCAAAAATCAACATTTTCAGCTCAATATAAATTTCCTTGACCAAATCCTATGTTATCATTTATTCGATTATTCCTTGGGCTAACCATTTTATCCTAAAGTCTTTATTTATTAAAAGGAATATTTCCTCCCCTTTTATTAAATAAAAAGACCCCACCTTTTCCTCTTATCCTAAGTTGCACAAATAAAGCATTATTCATATTTTATAAAAAGAAGAAAACCACTTTTTGTCTTATCTGGACACAAAAGTCAACTCTTATTTTATCATTGGAGGATATTTGTGCACATGGATTGCTCCTCTTTTATGCTCCACCCTTGATTAAGACTTTTGCCTCTTAATCTCCATCGTCCATTGATCCTCATTTCCTATAAAAGAAGAGATCTCTTCCTCATTTTCATATGCATTTTTGAATACTAATGTTATGATGCAATTTTTCTAGGTCACTTTGGAGCTTTTGAAGATTTGGAGCATTCTTGGCTTACATTTTACATGCTTTCATAGTTTATCTCTTGCATTCTAGTTCCATTATCATGGCATTCATAATACAGATTTCCTTTATGCTTTAGATTACTTCATCTAGTCTAATTAGGAAGGATTTGTAACACTTGCATCTTTCCTTTCATAGTTTAGTTTATACTTTCATTTCCATAGCTTAGCTTGCACCTCTCATTTCTAGCTTGCATATTCATCTTAATCTAGTTTTCATTTGCATTTCATAGTGATTCTTGGGGATATTGGCATTCTTGCCCTTGTCTTCATTTGAATCTCTCATTGTGTGGTTGACTAGCAAGGTCATTAGCTTAATAGCTCTAGCTGAGAGTAAATTTTAAATAATCTTGCAACTCCATACATAGAGAGCTCTAGGTCACTTTCTCGGGTTTCCTATTCATGGATTCCCTTGGATATAATGACTTAGAGAAGTGCACTATCTAGTGTGTACACCTATGACTATTGCCCACTTCTTGGGGGTTTCAGATGATAGTCAAGTAGACTCACACAAATATGAATGGGATGCTCTTTATGATGGTACTATGGATATAGAAGTGGATGTTGTGCGTGTGAATTTTTTACCTCGCTAGAGACACAACACTTCAGTAAAATATTAGAGGTTAGCAAATCAAGAAATCTGCAATATAAATGAACTAAGCTAACCAGGTGATTTACTGTCTTCTAGTAGGTGCGAGTATGGTATTCTCAGATTAAGACCGAGATCAGTGACAATGCAACACCTAAACGAAGGATTTAATGCTAAAGATGGATGAAAGATGAATGTAAATAAATCTATATTTTTGGATTTTCTGTGCAATTATGATGAAAATTGATATGAAATTGAATCTAAATGAATTGAGATGATATGCAAATCTATCTAAGAATACTATGAATGCTATGAATGGATTTGAAAAACAATGAATTGAAAAGTATGAAAATCTCACAATCGCCTGTTTGCAAGAGCTCGATTCTCCAAGTTCGCAAGTGCTCAAAAATTGAAGGACCTTTTGTGAAGGGTTGAGCCTTGATTTTATAGAAATCCAAGGCTTTGGGATGCATTGAGAAAGCCATAAATCACTCCTTGATAAACTCAGCTTAATTTTTGAGTTATCAAGAAATCAGAAACAAGCAACTCACAAAATCATGCAAAAGCAGCTTTTTGACTCCAAATAGAGTTCAGATCACTTTTTCAACTCACAATCACATGTTGAGTTTAGAAAGTTTAACAAATTGAAATTGATAATTGATATAAAGTTGACTGCTTTTCTGATTGTGCATGATTTAATATGAATTAATTTAATAATTAAAGTGATTTATTCTCAACTTAACTGATTTTGAATTAAAATAACTGATTTATGGGTTAATCAATTATTAAATCAAACTTTTATTACAAACTATATCATTAAATATTGACAATTGGATTTTATTAATTAAATAAGAATTTAATCAATTATTTGTAGGATTTTTGGTTTATTGTCAAAATTAAATAACATAAATTAGGAATAAATATAATTAAATAATTAAGTGGAAAAATTAAATTAATTAATCAAATATTCAACATATTTAATTAATTAACTTTAGGATAAATAATGACATTTATCACCAAATAATATTCAATTAAAGATAATTAGGATAAATAGGAATATCTAAGAAATATTCCCCGATGTAGAATTAAGATAAATCAATTAGAGTTTTGATAAACTGATGTACAGATGTGCCTTAGGTTAGGACTTTGATGTCAATTTCGATCGATTTATTGATGTAGAAGGTTAATGAACTTATAGCCCATTTTTGGGGTATTACATTTTGCCCCTCTTTGAATTACTATGCAAAGTGCAGTGGTTCAAAGATTAATTTGTTTTTGATGATGATGTGGACTCAGTTATGTGGTGGAGAAACTAATCTTGAAAGATTAACCGATTCCGAGATAGAAACCGATTGAAAGATTTGAAGTTGTTTGATTCAGGTCCTAATTGACCAAAGAATCAAGATGATGTTAACTATATCAACAATGAACCAGTGATTACGAAGGAGTACCAAAATGCCTAATTCTAAACCTTGCGATTATGAAAAAATGACTATATTGACTCCAGACCTGATTGTCCAAAGGAATCGAAAGGATGCCAAATCTGAACCCTTCAGTTACAAAGAACCAAGAAAATAACACTAATGAACCGATGGTTACAAAAAGCTGATACAGTTTACAAGTTTGTGAGAGAAAACCAGATTGATATGGATGTTGATGAATCTGATATGCCCCAAGCAATGAGGTCTTTTGATGAATCAACAACTAGATGTGGTTGTTGTCTTGATCACTGAAGGAAAGATTTGATTTACAGATTTGATTGATGTGCAATACCATGCCCCCTTTGAGATGAAAATTTAAATCTGACAAGAAAAGTCAGCGTTAATCTAGGTTAGAAGCATGTTAATAGATTTGAGAATTGGTTATGCACATCTGGAAACACGTTCTACATTATTTGGAGGTCTTGAAGACTGAGTTTGACCAGTTTTGGCCATGAGTTGACCATGGTTGACCAAGTTGAAATTTTGATAGTTTGATGTGGGATAATCAGTTAAGTTGAATTTTGGATTCTATTGATGTTTAGAAGGTCGATTATGGAAGCAGTCAACCGTCCTCGGTCTAAAAATTTTAAATCACAATTTTGACGAAGTAAATGATCTCAGATTTTGATTTTGATCTCAAAAATAAATTCAGAATGTCGAAATTAGCCAGGGGTACAATTTTCATGCAAAATAGAGCACTTTGAAAAATTAGGTCAAAACCTATATAAGGGCCAAAAGGGTCATTTTCAAATCATTTCAACATTTTGTCTTTTGTGAGCCTTGTGGAGCCCTCAAAGCAAAAATGGAAGTTCATCTCACCTCACATCGATTTTAGTGCAGCTGACGATTCCAGTGACCTCCCCAGTATGGGAACCCAATAAGTGGACCTCTATGCCTCTCTGTGAATTCAAATTTTTCTTGTTTTAAGCATGTTTTTGAATTATTCATACATTTTTAGCTTTTTGATTTTTTGTACCATAGAAACTCGTACAATAGCCTAGTAGGACTCGTATGTCTTTTGAATTTCATTTAGAGTGTCATACCTGTTAAACCATTAACTCATATGAGAGGGACCCATCTATTGTATGACATTTCATTGGGTCCCTCAAGTGTCGTACGGGAACCTATAGATTGTTGTGTATGCATGAAATGTCATGCGGGAACCCATAGAAACTCGTACGAGTTTTGATGCCAATCTAAAAACTCGTATGGAAAACAACGAGTGTTTTTCTCATTGTTAGGTCAATTTTTTTATTTTTTTAATTTCTTAGGCTAATTTCGTAGCATTTAATGCACCTTCTAAAGTATTCAATTTCTTGTTATGCGTGCTTTTAGCCTAATTTTTGACCAAGTTACTGATAGGTGTCCCCTTTCTATGTTGTGTAGGTTCATTATCCATATGTACATGTGCAAGTATCTCATCCGACTATCCAGAGACTATGTGTGTCACTTCTTGACCCTCTAAGGGTTCATCTAGCTACCTACAGCTTTGAGTACCTGATTCAGTTGCCTGAGATTTGGATTAACCATGGGTTGATTACTGCATTGATTGAGAGATTTCATTCTGAGACCCAAATGTTTCACCTACCGAATAGAGAGAATACTATGACTCCAGAGGATATTTATAGGATTCTTTGGATACCTTTCCATGGCCCTCATCCTGATTATGTCAGTGCGGGGAACTCAAGTTTACATGCATTTAGAACTCTCTTCAGCACTGATGAGTAGATCACGCAGTCTATTTCATGGGAGACCCTTGTACAGAGATATGGTGACACTCATAGGTTGGAGTGTATCATAGCAGGGATGATTAGAGGGATCATCATGTCTGACTGTCAGCAGAATGGTCTTTTGATGGGCTGGGCCTCGATTGTATCATGTTTGATGGCTAGTCCTTCTCATAAGCCCAGATGGGGTCAGTGTCCACTTGCCCACATGTTTAGTGAGATGCATGAGATAGTTTACCATGAGGGTAAATCTTTTTCTTCAGGAGCACTTGTTCTACAAATTTTTGCGTGGGAGCACATTCCGATATGCCGGCCTCTATGTGTTGAGGAGAGGCAGCCCTAGGAGCCTCTTATATATAGATATTTTGGTTATGTCACACAGGTCCAAATGGGCCAAATTTAGTACTGGAGGCATGTCTTAGATGACATGACATTTTTTTTCTAGAGACCGTGCCTACAGGTGGAGGCATGGCCAGCTGCACGTGCTTAGTTTGGGTACTTCTCTTAGAGCTGAGTACTTATAAGATGATTCACCACTATCTTGGAGTGTTTCATTATCACACGGGTATGGAGATAGTATGACATCATACAAGATGTCCCACAGGACTATGCCACTTATGCTTGACTTCTTTGAGAGCTGGGATTAGGATGGACATTATAGTTGTCATATGCTTTGTGCAGTTAGGAGTACATTGGATATGTCACTAGAGATTGGGATTACAGGCCACAGGTAGTCGATGCTAGAGTCACTAATGCCTTTACCCCTTGGATTGCAGAGCATTCGATGAGACATTTTTTCTCATCTGACTAAGTTGATTCCTACCATGGAGAACGTTGAGTATGTGGTAGGTGCCCCTATGGGCAAAGGCTAGAGATGGAGAGCTGTTTAGATACTGATGGTGCAGCCTACACCACCTAGGCCTAGAGCAGTGGTTACCACATAGAGATGAGCAGGTTAGATGAGGCCCCCATGACCCGGAGTGTTGCATCACAGATACAATAGAGGTGAGAGTGGTACACTGGGTAGCATAGGTAGTGTCAATGATATTTTAGGAGCACAACAGGATGTGGGTGGTACAAATGATACACAGGTTGCTCTCGATTTTGATTTGGGTGCTGAGGTCCGATGTGTGTACATTTTTGGCCCCCACCGTGGGGCAGAGCATTATTGTTTTGTCCTTAATTTGCTGCATTTCTGTTAATTTTTCATCAATTTTTAGCTTCATTTTCGGCTCTCTAGTTTTTCAGTCTCAGATTATCACGTGATAGTTTGCTAGTATCACACGATAGTTTCTATATGGTGGTGCAATACTTTACTAGTTAAAGTTTCACTCCGTTTGAGACATTTTGCCACACTGTTTGAGACATTATGTCGCCTGCAGGTACAATAAAGTATCACCTAGGAATATATTATCACCCTAGTATATTGTAAAGTATCACGCAATATTTTTGGTGACTGTACTATCAGCTATATCCAGCAGTGAGTTGTTTCTTGGTTCTTTCTTGCCGAGTTTTGATTTAATAAGCTTGCTGGTTTGATTCACTGTGGTTAGGAAGAGTTTAGTTGCAGATTTCATTTGGATTTTGATTTTTCTAACTTTGTGGGGCTTACAAGTTGTGGTTGTAGGTGCCTCTTGCTTAAGTATTTTTCCAAAAGAATGCATGTTAAAGCTTCAAATGCACAAGGGCTACTAACGGTTTTTGTAGGGCTGCCCAAAAGCATAAAAGCAAAAAAAAAAAGTGCTTGTTTTTATTTCATTTCAAGTGTGGCAATTACTAGTTGTTTCATTTCATAGGAACATAATATCTTGTTGTAGGAATTCTTGGGTGGTAGGAGAAGTATGCTCTTCACCCTTGTGGTGAACCAGAAAATCTTGACCCATCTTTGGATTTTGAAAGCAAGAGGGTAATTGAACATTTGCTTGGTGTGTTTGGGAGAAAACTTTGAGATAGGGGAGTATGCTCTTCACCCTTGTGGTGAAACAAAAACCTTGAACCTCATAAGTTGATCCACTCTTTGTTTAGATCTTTAGAATCCTTTAGTGGGCCTGCTCTTGAGCAATCAAGAGGAACGACCCAAGTGGGGACAAGCCTTTTGCCGGCTATTCCAACCCACTATAAACTCAAGGCTATCAAGGACACAAAACATTGGTAGATGTAGTACTTGTCTTCACTTGATGTGAGTACTTGTGGGATTGTGACCATGGGGAAAATGTTGAGCAAGAATGCTTAAGGTACTCTTGTGGCTGTGAGGTCCATTACTTGCTGCAAGGTAAGGAGTCCCTTTGGGGAGCAAGAGGGGTATTATGAATGGAAGCCCTTACTAAGAACCATAGATAGAGGCCACCCTATTTTTCCGCTTAGCTTCTTGGTGCGAGGATTGATCCAAGTGGAATAACCTAGATCACCCCAAGATTAATCACCATCTGTGTTCCTTTGGTTGTGTCATTGACACTTCCACGACAAAGCCAATATCTATTGTGGGAAACCACTTTGTGTGAGGCAATGGAGCATCAAGTGTGGGCCAAGTTGTTAAGTATTGAGCCATTATCTTTTTAGGCTAGAAAGTGCTTGAAGTGTTCTCGTTGTGATATACCCGTGTAAATGTTCTTGCATATTCAACATCATGGTATTGTTCATAGGATCTTTCAATTTTGATATCACAATTGATTGTCTTGGCAAGGTTTCTTTTGCCCTTGTTTCAAGTGTTTGAAGACATGTTTTGATCCCATACTATTTTCAAACTTGTCCATTTACTGCTGTAACTGTGATTGAAATCGAACAAACCAATCTTTAGCATAAAATTTTGATTAAATTACCTTAAAAACTGAGATTTTGACACTCACTGGTTGAAGAGTCATACAACACTAAATAGTTATCACTTTTTTTCCTAAGAGATATCGCGCGATAGTTCATTCCTGTAGGACTATCACCCCACCTGCCTGGAAAATATTGTCTGGGCTTATTGGCAACTATCACCCTACTTGTGGTGAAATATCGCCTGGTTATAAATTATCACCTTGTTTTCCTGGAAAGTATCGCTCAGATTCTTTTTGTAGCCTATCTGATTTCTACAATTTTTAGTCTTTCCTTGGTTGACTAGATCTTAGTAGGTTTCGTATTCTTTTGTTAGAAGCCTGTTTGCACCTTAGGTTTTTGGCTCTAGACATCTTGAGTTAGTAACCTTTGACTTCACCAAATATTTTGCTTGTCATTATTAAGTTAGGAATCATCCTTGTTGACAAGATTCACCTTTAGATTCTTTGATTGCACACTTGGAGAGTTTGAGTACTCTTTTGTCCAAAATCCATTTTCATATAAATTCAATTTCAATACATTTTGGTTAAATCATCCTCCTGATCCATATGTGCTAGGATACTGGAATCCTTTTGTTATGCACCATTGTGGCAGTGTTGATTTATACCTTTTGTCAACTTTCTATTTCATCATCTCTCTTTTTGGACAATTGAATATTTTCACTATCCTAGTTTGACAATTAGCGATTCATAAGGTTATCTTCTCACTAAGGGTCTTTTCTTTCATGCCGGCTACAACAAGATACCAAGTGGATCAAGGAAAACAACCTCAAGTAGTTTTTGAACAATTACCTTTAGTCCAAACTTATCAAAAGTGAAAGGGGAAGGAACCCATCTTTGATCAATCTCCTAAGAGTGCTTCAAAAGTTTGGTTTGAGCCTAGGAGCAGCCTTAGTCAGTCGAGTACTTCTTTACCATCCTCTCAATCAAATATGGACATAAGCTACACTTTGACTAGGAGACAAAGAGAAGCAATGGATCAAACTCTTGATGACATTTTCCAAAGACATAGGGGTAACATGTCATTTGATGATGACAATCAACTTGAATCACCCCCTATCCACTCAAGGTATCTAGATGCTCATCAACAAGCTGAAAGACATTATGCACAAGCTCACCAAGATGCACGATCACAACATGAAGACCAAAACAACCAATCTTATGATGCTCATGTGAATGCAGCTAACTTGTTCAATCATTCAAGGCCAAGCTCTCCACTAAAAACAACCTCAATATATACAAGTGAGAGGCTAAAAAGAATTGAGTGAGAAAAACAAGCCTTCTTGAATGAACAAGTTGCAAAAGAAGAAAAATTTAGGCTCCTAGAGGAGGAATAATGAGCCTTGTTGGACATAGAGAGAAGAGCCGCACAAGAAGAACAAGATAGGCTCCTAGCCCAACAACTTAATGCACAATTCAACAATAGGGGTACCAACAGTTGGACCAACTCCCCACCGTCTACTCCCTTGGGCACCCCATGAGGCAGAAAATATTCAAGGTCACCATCAAGATCTCCTAGTCCTAGAGGAAGGACTTTACAACATGCTCACTATAGGAGACAAATGCCTCCTAGGAACTCAAGAAAACCCTCCCAACGAGCTCATCATGGCTCTCAACATGGAGGAAGTAGTGCAAATTATGAAGCTCAAGAATTTATGAGAATGTAACAAGAACCACTTTTCCAACAATATGTGGAGAAATATGTTGAGCAAAATAAAGATAAGTTCCTAGAGAGCTTAATCAACAAGGGTGCAAGGGTCCCTTATAACTTTGATGTGGATAGGAAAATAAAGAAACTGAGTCCCTCACAAGAAGAGGAGATTAAGAAAATCAAGAAGATGATGGAGAAAATGATGGCTCCTAAAAGTTCCTTCAACCTTGACTCTATTTGTCCTAATCCTTTTGATAGGAGTGTGAACATGAAGGATATTCCTAGGAAAATTGAATTTCCCCAATATGACAAATATGACGGTAATGGTGACCCACATGATCTTTTGCGTCAGTTTTATACCATGAGTTTTGAATTTCATCATGAAGATTCCTATCTGATGATATTATTCCCAAGGAGTCTAAAAGGTCAAGCTATGGAGTGGTTTACCAACATAACCCCTCCCATAAAAACTTTTAAAGAACTGGCCCATAGATTTGTGCAACATTTTGTCGACAACTTATCAAGATCAGTCACCATGCTTGATTTGTGTAATTTGAAATAGAATAAAGGGGAATCCTTTGTTACATTTTTACAAAGGTGGAGATGATTGTGCTCCTGGTATTCTAGGACAATTCCTGAACATGAGAGAATTGATATCATTGTGAGAAATTTAGTACCTGAGATGTGGTATGAGGTTCAAAAGATGGTCTTTGATTCATTTGACACCATGATCGAAACCGCATGCAGAATAGAGGATGTCTTAAAAGAACAGGGTATTTTGACTAAACAAAATAATAACAACAATAGTCAAAATAATAACAACTCACATACGGAAAAAAGCAAGAACTCACACTGGAATAAAAATAAGCAAGTAGTCAATGATGGAGTTGTTGACTCTTCCCAAACAAAGGATCAAGGTGTCCTTCATTTGTCTAGTGCGGTTCAAGCTATGAAACTTAACACATCCTCTAACCAACAAGAGCATAAACAAAGATATCAAGACAAATCCAAAAAGGAAAAGCGGTAGTTCTCTAAGCTTGGGGACTCTTATGAGGATGTTTTCAAAATGCTTATTGATAACAATCTTGCACAACCACAAGATCTAGCAAAATTTCACATACCTGACATTAAGCCATATTGGTGGAATGAAAAAGCTTACTGTATATTTCATAATGGCATTGGCCATGACATAGAACACTGCTGGAAACTTAAACATCTCATTCAAGATCTTATTGAAAATGGAAAGCTTGAGATTGATGGATTGAAAACCAATGCAGATCATAAAGTGTTTAAGGAACCTTTGCCTAAATATGATAAGGGGGAAACCTCTAAACCCAAAGATGGAAAAGCTACAATCAACTACACCTATACGTTTGCAGAGAATGTTATCAATATGCTTGAAGTTGTGGATGAAAATGTCAACATGATGCGAAACAAAGATTCTTATAGTCATGATGAGGACTCTCCTATATTTGATAAAGAACCCATGGTGGTGCTTAGAGGTCGTCACTTTCAAAGGTCATCCCAAGCTCTTAATGCTATCACTAGAAGCCAAGATCAAGGTTCTATGATCATTAGAGGTCCTAATTCCAACCAGTCTAGCAAGCCAAAGCAAGTGACATCCAAGAATGTCACCACCAAGTCAACAGTCAATCTTGAAATGAGCTACAATCTTGTTGATTTGTTACAAAGAACGCCAGCTCAAATCTCAATTTTTGAGCTCCTAGAATTGTCTCCAAGACATAAGCGTGTCATTGAGGATGCCTTGCATACAACCAATGTCCCCAACAACATAGATGTTGACCAATTCTAAAACATGGTTAACCACCTTGCTAGTCCACACTACCTCACATTCTCAGAAGATGATGATAAAGCCTTGAGCCACCCGCATAATCTTGCCCTTCATATTGAAGTCATGATTCACAAGACCCATGTCAAGCATGTGTTGATTGATGGGGGTGCTGGGCTCAATATTTGTTCCTTGAGTTTGTTGAAAATACTGGGTTACTTGGAGAAAGTTATTGATACTCACAAGAAAATAACCATCAAAGCCTATGATGAGGCAAAGAGAAGCTCCAAAGGCTTGGACATCCTTCTTGTCAGGATTGGCCCCATTGAAAAGGACATTTTGTTCCAAATTGTTGATACTGGTCCTTTAGCTTATAATATTCTACTTGGTAGACCATGGATCCATGACATGCAAGTGATGTTATCCACCTACAACCAATGTGTCAAGTTCCCCTATAATGGAATAGAAGTTTTTATACTCAGGGATAGCACATTATCTGTTAATGCAATTTTAGTAGGGACCTATGTTCCTCTTAATTGGGAAGCAAAAAATCTTGATGCAACTTTGGCACAGTGTCAGAATAAGTTCAAAACCTAGACCTTGGTATGGGGGGTTATCACATTGACTCCTTCACAAAGCTGCTAATTTCACCTAGGTCCTATGGAAAACCTTCACAAGAGATGTGTCCCTCCTCTTCAGCAATGACTCTATTTGATACATTTGTAGAGCCTTCAATACCCATTAAGGATGAGAAAGAAGAAGTAGTTGTTAGAGACTGGTTTTACAAAGAGGAAAAATACAAGCACAATGAAAATTTCTCTCCATCTCCTAAGGCTTATGGGAGAGGATATACTTTGGTTAAAAATATGGGTTACCCAGGTCATGGTCCTCTCAGTCATAGATTGGATGCTAAAGCTGAACCACTTGATCATGCTCTTTTTGGATGCAGATCTAAGACAACAGTTGGCCTAGGTTTTGAAAGTCAGAACAATAAAGTTACCCCTATCCTAGCTATGATAGATAGTGATGATGAATACACACCAATTTACAAAATCAACAAGATAGGTGTGAAGATTGGGTCCCTTCCACCAATCTCCTTTGGGGAGATTTAGATACTATAGTTGTCAATCCAATAATTTCAGACCTAGGAAAAGAACAATCCACTATTGAAGATCATGTTGAGGATCCTATTCAATACAAAAATGGCATCCAAGAGGGTGTTACCCTTGGTGACATCAAAGCTTCTACCTCAAGGCCTAAAAAATATGGTTGGCGTAAGCATCCCAGCCGGGATTCAGACACAGACTCACATGAGTATGAGTGGGAGACTCTTTCTGATTGTTCTATAGTTGACATGGACATTGTTGTTGTCCATACATATAGTTCCCAATCCGAGGTAGCTAATGAGTTTAGTGTAAGACTAGAGAATTGGAATCCACAAGTCACTTTAGTGGATGATGCTTCACTTAGTAGGATAGGTCCTGATTTGGATACACCTCACTTTGATGAGGAACCAGACATGATAATTCCACAAGAACCATTGCAAGAATAAAAGAACAATGCTAATGAAGAATATGAAGTACCTATTGTATGCACCCTAAAATGGTCACCTAGACTTTGGGCCCCCATTCAACAATTTATCAAATCCCTGAATCAATATTTTCAAAAATCACCATTTTCAGCTCAATATCAATTTCCTTGATCAAATCCTATGTTATCATTTATTCGATTATTCCTTGGGCTAAACATTTTATCCTAAAGTCCTTAGTTATTAAAAGGAATTTTTCATCCCTTTTTATTAAATAAAAAGCCCCCACCTTTTCCTCTTATCCTAAGTTGCACAAATAAAGCATTCTTCATATTTTATAAAAAGGAGAAAACCACTTTTTGTCTTATATGGACACAAAAGTCAACTCTTATTTTATCATTGGAGGATATTTGTGCACATGGATTGCTCCTCTTTTATGCTCCACCCTTGATTAAGACTTTTGCTTCTTAATCTCCATCATCCGTTGATCATCATTTCCTATAAAAGAAGAGATCTCTTCCTCATTTTCATATGCATTTTTGAATACTAATGTTATGATGCAGGTTTTCTAGGTCACTTTGGAGCTTTTGAAGATTTGGAGCATTCTTGGCTTACATTTTACATGCTTTCAAAGTTTATCTCTTGCATTCTAGTTCCATTATCATGACATTCATAATATAGATTTCCTTTATGCTTTAGATTACTTCATCTAGTCTAATTAGGAAGGATTTGTAACACTTGCATCTTTCCTTTCATAGTTTAGTTTATACTTTCATTTCCATAGCTTAGCTTGCACCTCTCATTTCAAGCTTGCATATTCATCTTAATCTAGTTTGCATTTGCATTTCATAGTGATTCTTGGGGATATTGGCATTCTTGCCCTTGTCTTCATTTGAATCTCTCATTGTGTGGTTGACTAGCAAGGTCATTAGCTTAATAGCTCTGGCTGAGAGAAAATTTTAAATAATCTTGCAACTCCATACATAGAGAGCTCTATGTCACTTTCTAAGGTTTCCTATTCATGGAATCCCTTGGATATAATGACTTAGAGAAGTGCACTATTTAGTGTGTACACCCATGACTATTGCCCACTTCTTGGGGGTTTCAGATGATAGTCAAGTAGACTCACACAAATATGAATGGGATGCTCTTTATGATGGTACTATGGATATAGAAGTGGATGTTGTGCGTGTGAATTTTTTACCTAGCTAGAGACACAACACTTCAGTAAAACATTAGAGGTTAGCAAATCAAGAAATCTGCAATATAAATGAACTAAGCTAACCAGGTGATTTACTGTCTTCTAGTAGGTGCGAGTATGGTATTCTCAGATTAAGACCGAGATCAGTGACAATGCAACACCTAAACGAAGGATTTAATGCTAAAGATGGATGAAAGATGAATGCAAATAAATCTATATTTTTGGATTTTCTATGCAATTATGATGAAAATTGATATGAAATTGAATCTAAATGAATTGAGATGATATGCAAATCTATCTAAGAATACTATGAATGGATTTGAAAAATAATGAATTGAAAAGTATGAAAATCTCACAATTGCCTGTTTGCAAGAGCTCGATTCTCCAAGTTCGCAAGTGCTCAAAAATTGAAGTACCTTTAGTGAAGGGCTGAGCCTTGATTTTATAGAAATCCAAGGCTTTGGGATGCATTGAGAAAACCATAAATCACTCCCTGATAAACTCAGCTTAATTTTTGAGTTATCAAGAAATCAGAAACAATTAACTCACAAAATCATGCAAAAGCAACTTTTTGACTCCAAATAGAGTTAAGATCACTTTTTCAACTCACAACCACATGTTGAGTTTAGAAAGTTTACCAAATTGGAATTGATAATTGATTTAAAGTTGACTTCTTTTCTGATTGTGCATGATTTAATATGAATTAATTTAATAATTAAAGTGATTTATTCTCAACTTAACTAATTTTGAATTAAAATAACTGATTTATGGGTTAATCAATTATTAAATCAAACTTTTATTCCAAACTATATGATTAAATATTGACAATTAGACTTTATTAATTAAACAAAAATGTAATCAATTATTCGTAGGATTTTTGGTTTATTGTCAAAATTAAATAACATAAATTAGGAATAAATATAATTAAATCTAATTAAATAATTAAGTGGCAAAATTAAATTAATTAATCAAATATTCAACATATTTAATTAATTAACTTTAGGATAAATAATGACATTTATCGCCAAATAATATTCAATTAAAGATAATTAGGATAAATAGGAATATCCAAGAAATATTCCCCGATGCAGAATTAAGATAAATCAATTAGGGTTTTGATAAACTGATGTACAAATGTGCCTTAGGTTAGGACTTTGATGTCGATTTCGATCAATTTATTGATGTAGAAGGTTAATGAACTTATAGCCCATTTTTGGGGTATTACATTTTGCCCCTCTTTGAATTACTATGCGAAGTGCAGTGGTTCAAAGATTAATTTATTTTTGATGATGATGTGGACTCAGTTATTAGGTGGAGAAACTAATCTTGAAAGATTAACCGATTTTGAGACAGAAACCGATTGAAAGATTTGAAGTTGTTTGATTCAGGTCCTGATTGACCAAAGAATCAAGATGATGTTAACTATATCAACAATGAATCAGTGGTTATGAAGGAGTACCAAAATGCCTAATTCTGAACCTTATGATTACGAAGAAATGACTATCTTGACTCCAGACCTAATTTTCCAAAGGAATCGAAAGGATGCCAAATCTGAACCCTTCAGTTACAAAGAACCAAGAAAATAACACCAATGAACTGATGGTTATGAAAAGCTAATACTGTTTACAAGTTTGTGAGAGAAAACCAGATTGATATGGATCTTGATGAATCTGATATGCCCCAAGTGATGAGGTCTTTTGATGAATCAGCAACTAGACATGGTTGTTGTCTTGATCACTGAAGGAAAGATTTGATTTATAGATTTGATTGATGTGTAATACCATGCCCCCTTCGGGATGAAAATTGAAATCTGACAAGAAAAGTTAGTGTTATTTAGGTTAGAAGCATGTTAATTGATTTGAGAATTGGTTATGCACGTCTGGAAATGCATTCTGCATTGTTTGGAGGTCCTTAAGACTGAGTTTGACCAGTTTTGGCCATGAGTTGACCATGGTTGACCAAGTTGAAATTTGGATAGTTTCATGTGAGATAATCAGTTAAGTTGAATTTTGGATTCTATTGATGTTTAGAAGGTTGATTATGGAAGTAGTCAACTATCCTGGGACTGAAAATTTTAAATCACAATTTTGACAAAGTAAATGATCTCAGATTTTGATTTTGATCCCGAAAATAAATTCAGAATGTGGAAATTAGCCAGGGGTGCAATTTTCACGCAAAACAGAGCACTTTGAAAAATTAGTTCAAAACCTATATAAGTGCTAGAAGGGTCATTTTCAAATCATTTCAACCTTTTGTCTTTTGTGAGCCTTGTGGAGCCCTCAAAGAAAAAATGGAAGTTCATGTCACCTCACATCGATTTGAGTGCAGCCGGTGATTCCAGCGACCTCCCTAGTATGGGAACCCGATAAGTGGACCTTTGTGCCTCTTTGTGAATTCAAATTTTTCTTATTTTAAGCATGTTTTTGAATTATTCATACATTTTTAGCTTTTTTATTTCTTGTACCATAGAAACTCGTATGACAGCCCAGTAGGACTCGTATGACTTTTGAATTTCATTTAGAGTGTCATACTCATTAAACCTATAACTTGTATGAGAGGGACCCATTTGTTGTATGACATTTCATCGAGTCCCTCAAGTGTCATACGGGAACTTGTAGATTGTCGTGTATGCATGAAATGTTGTGCGGGAACCCATAGAAACTCGTACGAGTTTTGATGCCAATCTAAAAACTTGTATGGAAAACAACGAGTGTTTTTCTCATCGTTAGGTCAATTTTTTAATTTTTTTTAATTTCTTAGGCTGATTCCTTAGCATTTAATGCACCTTCTAAAGTATTCAATTTCTTGTTATGCGTGCTTTTAGCCTATTTTTTTACCAAGTTATTGATAGGTGTCCCCTTTCTATGTTGTGTAGGTTCATTATCCATATGTACATTTGTAGGTATCTCATCTGGCTACCCAGAGACTATGTGTGTCACTTCCTGACCCTTTGATGGTTCATCTAGCTACCTATAGCTTTGAGTACCTGATTCGGTTGCCTGAGATTCAGGTTAACCATGGGTTGATTACTGCATTGATTGAGAGATTTCATTCTGAGACCCAAACATTTCACCTACCGACTGGAGAGATTACTGTGACTCCAGAGGATATTTACAAGATTCTGCAGATACCTTTCCATGTCCCTCATCCTGATTATGTTAGTGTGGGGAACTCAAGTTTACATACATTTAGGACTCTCTTCGGCGCTGATGAGTAGATCGCATAGTCTATTTCATGGGAGACCCTTGTACAGAGATATGGTGACACTCATAGGTTGGAGTGTATCATAACAGGGATGATTAGAGGGATCATCATGTCTGACTGTCAGCAGAATGGTCTTTTGATGGGTTGGGCTCTGATTGTATCATGTTTGATGGCTAGTCCTTCTCATGAGCTCAGATGGGGTCAGTGTCTACTTGCCCACATGTTCAATGAGATGCATGAGATAGTTTACCATGAGGGTAAATCTCTTTCTTTAGGAGCACTTGTTCTATAGATTTTGGCATGGGAGCACATCCCGATATGCCGGCCTATATGTGTTGAGGAGAGGCAGCCCTAGGAGCCTCTTATATATAGATATGTTGGTTATGTCACACAGGTCCAGATGGGCCAAACTGAGTACTGGAGGCATGTCTTAGATGACATGACATTTGTTTTTTGGAGACCATGCCTACAAGTGGAGGCATGGCCAGCTGCACATGCTTAGTTTGGGTACTTCTCTTAGAGCTGAGTACTTATAGGATGATCCACCACTATCTTGGAGTGTTTCATTATCACATGGGTATGGAGACAGTATGGCATCATACAAGATGTCCCACAAGACTATTCCACTTATGCTTAACTTGTTTGAGAGCTGGGATTAGGATGGATATTACAGTTGTCATATGCTCTGTGCAGTCAGGAGTACGTTGGATATGTCGCTAGAGATTGGGATTATAGGCCCACAGGTAGTCGATGTCAGTGTCACTGATGCCTTTACCACTTGGACTGTAGAGCATTCAATGAGACATTTTTTCTGATCTGACTAAGCTGATTCCTACCATGGAGAACACTAAGGATGTGGTACGTGCCCCTATGGGCAGAGGCCAGAGATGGAGAGATGTTCAGATACTAATGGTGCAGCCTACACCACCTAGGCCTAGAGCAGTGGTTACCCCATAGAGACCAGCAGGTCAAATGAGGCCCCCGTGACCCTCAGTGTTGCATCGCAGATACAACAGAGGTGAGAGTGGTACACTGGGTGGCGTAGGTAGTGTCAATGATATTTTAGGAGCACAACAGGATGTGGGTGGTACAAATGATACACATGTTGCTCCTGATTTTGATTTGGGTGTTGAGGTCCGATGTGTGTACATTTTTGGCACCCACCATGGGGTAGAGCATTATTGTTTTGTCCTTAATTTTCTGCATTTCTCTGATGCCATCATAATTGCGACAGACGTTAGAAATTTTTTTAACAATTATATATATTTGTCGATCTAGTTTGACTCGATTGGTGTTCTTTTAGATTTGGTTTTTATTCGAAGATGACTTTACAGTAGATTCAGTAGTGGCTTGTACATTATTGATTCAAGTCTAGAGACTTGGATTTGTGGATCACTATGGTGTCCATGATGACTTGGGAGAAGTCTTCTTCTAGGTGAACCGAGTTGAGAGACTTGGATTACAGGAAGCGGGTCATTTGATGCAACTTATGAGACATTGGATGCCTCTTCATAGCGGGTTCTCAGTGTGGTCTGTGGTGTTTCTTTGTGACTTGGTTCTTGGTAGCCATTGAGATGAATCGATATGACTTGATCTTGGGTCAAGACTTATTGAGGTGAGCTAAAGTGATCATTGCTCCTTGAAGTGATTGATGTTTTCGATAGATAGTCATCGCTTTTTGGTCTATCATTGATTATTCTTTGGCTTCCATCATAATTGTGATTGGTGTTCACTATTTTTTAAAAATAAATATATATTTGTCGTACATTGATTGAGATCTTAAATTATTGAGCTTCTCTTTGTTTCGATAATAGTTTAACATTCTCTACTTAACAGGGCCAACCGCATGAAGGTGGAAGCTCATCTGGCCCCTCCTAGGATCCTCTGATGACCTTTTATGACTCTTTAAGACCTCTAAGATGTGTATTCTTAGGGGTCGTAAAGGAGATGTGTATTCTTAAGGGTCGTAAAGGGTCATAAAGGGTCATAAGGGGTCTTGGGACACAACAATTGAGAACCATAAATGTAGGCATCATGGTCACAATTTTTTGGACACACAACATAATTGAATGCTATACCCAGACAATGCAACACAACCACTACTCCTGTAGTTCCAATTTGACATTGCGGGATCCAAAAATCAAAGATAAGGAATCTATATATGGTTTTTGGATCCCACAGTGTTAACTTAGAACTACAAGAGTAGTGGTTGTGTTGCATTTTTTGGGTATAGCATTCAATTATGTTGTGTCTCCAAACAATTGGGACCATGATGCCTACATTTATGTTTCTTAGCTATTGTGATACCTACATTTATGTTTTGTAGCTATCGTGTTTATTTGCATGTTCTTTGTGTTTGGCTTCTCTCCTTCGCATCGAAAATAAGATTTTCCCACTCTGAATCAAGAATGTACGTGCAACACAAGTAGAATATGCACGGATAGTAGGTGGAGTTGAGAAGACCCAACATGTTTACATTTTTTTCTCCTTTGTTTCTTGTACACCATCTCTATCGGCAAGTTTCTTCATGGATGGCCTCCACTATCTTCCCCACTACAACTGTAACCACTATTCATTCTCCTGCGGTCATTACTATCTTCTCTATTGATCAGACCTCCACTGCAATTTCTCTGATGAAAAATTCCAAATTCAATGTTTGGTATTCCTTCATCTCCCCTCAACTCCATCACTTATGTGTATGGATTCTCTCCCTCAGATTGAAAATAAGATTTTTCCCCCTCTGAATCGAGAATGCGTGTGCAACACAAGCAAAATATGCACAGATAGCAGGTGGAGTTGAAAAAACACAACACATTTGCATTTTTTTAATAGTTTAAAATTACAATGTTCGCGATGGTCTATAACTTAAAATACTCAATTAAAGACCTCTATAAAAAATGCAACCCTGTTGTGTTTTTCAGCTCCACCTGATATCCTATGTATATGAATTGAGATTGCATATTGAACTAGGCGTCTCCTTCTGCATTGCTTGAAACCAAGAGACTGTCACAGTTAACATCTAAATGGCGCATCTCATCATCACAACTAATCCACCTTAAACAATTGATTAACCATTCTAGACAAGATGATGATTTAAGTATTGTGTTTTAGAAAAGAATCCATTGAACATTCTAATACTAATTTCTCCCAAAATATGAAATCCACCAAAATTTAGCGAAAACCCCTCCAACATTACAACAGTGTATAAAAGGAAACTCAGTGTCTAAACATGGAACTAAGCTCAAACACGTGTGAATAGACATTAGTCATTATCAAATAAATATCAGTCATTATCAAATAAGTTTCATAAATGAGAATCATTTTTTTTTGGCTTTCTCTTTTTTTCTGCTTCCTTATATTGTTGCAAAGGTGTATCGATGTCCAGAGTTTCTTGGCCATGCACGTGATCTCACTATCCTTTGCAAAGTCGGGTCCCCTGCAATAACAAATAAAAGCCTTCAATTAAAAACATATTATCATAATTGGAGTAAATTTAAAATATATTCATTATTGTTACAAGCATTTCAATACATTAAAAAACATAAACGTGATGCTCTTTACCTTGTCCAACCACATCATCTTTCTTGGTGGCTTGAACCTCAACACGCTCATCAGGAACAATGTCCTCTACATCCCCTACAACTGCAATACAAAATGTTTTATTAATCCCAACACATTATAATTAAATTTTTATTACTACGCCAAATTCAATTTAACATGTTTACTTGTATTAAATATTCATTAATCAAAATTTGAATAGAAAATGTATACCTTGAGTACTACAATTCACATTAGAATCGATGCCTCCATTGTGCTCAGCTAGTGCAGTATCAATATCGGCAGGCTGCATTCCAATGTAAATAATTAGTGTATTTATCGACAATATATACATATAAATACAAGACAAATACTGAGAAATGTTAATCATTGAGTTTACTACATATAAATATATTCACTTTAAAGTTTTAAACAAATATATAATCAGTGTTTCCTTACTTAAAACAAATATATTCACTTTATGTTGGAACTTAACATCAAATATGGTAATTGGTAAAGTTTTCAACTTGAAATAAAAATCAATTGGCTTAGTTACCTAATCAACAGATCCAGCAGAAGAACCTTGTCACTCATTGCTCGGTATCATTAAGCCACGACTTTATAGCCTTGTTTGAAGCCTATTTTTTTGTCCTCTTCTATAATCGATTTTTTGAACTCCAAGGCTTGCATTTTTTATTGGTATCATGAATTTTTATTGTAGTGAATTTCATCAAAACTAAATTGTGCAATTTAATTATAAATATTTGCATACAATTTTTCATTTACTAATACTTACAACTCGTGCAGCAAGTTTTGAATATCCACCCACGCCAAGCCTGTGTTGCCCGTGCTTTTGTTTTTTTGCTGTTGTTGCCTTTTTTGTGTCAGGAAACCTATGTGATGTTTGAAGTATGTTAGATCACATAAGTACAAAGAGTAAATAGTACATAATTTCATTATTAACATTATCACGTACCTTCTTTCCTCAGGTGATACTACTCATCCACTATGTCTTGCACTTCTCTCAAGTGCATCCATTTTAAGATCCTCCCACTCATTAATAGGAATATAGGGAGGCTTCTCGTAATAAGGGTTGTGTTCTATTTGGCTCCTGTAGTTATCCCTAATATAATTCAAAATAGTGCCCGCTTTATCAAGGAGTCTAAGTCTATGAAAGACTTCGGGTCCAAAAAGTGTTGTCATAGAGTTAATGAGCTTATTCTTTAACCCTTTATCTTGTGCTGACCACCTTTTAAGAAAAAAAACTATTAGATTCATAAATGAAGTGAAGCTACCTTTTAATATACTTGAAGAAAGGGATGAAATAAAATCTAATCTTGCAATGAAATCAAAATATGATACCATGTGCATATGGTCAGCCCGAAAATGCGCAAACATTCATCATTAAGTTTTTCATAAAATAGATTATTCCCTACAAGATAATTATGAGATTATTATAATTAGTTATTGCAAGGGACCACACAGGGGGTTAGTGCATTATGTTATGATTATTATATTGTATAGTAAAAGAAAGGATCAGTCTTTAAAGTACCTGGAAGCTGGGCTACTCTCAAGGGAAGTCCATCTTCATTGCTCATGAGCAGTTGATCACACTATATTGTTCCCGTACATTTAATACGAGTACATCTAGGAATTGCATCATCACCTCCTACATAAAATGAATCCAATATTACAAAATGCACCCTAAGAAAGAATATATAGTTCAAGTGAAATAAACACATGATAAATAAGAGAGAAAAAGAGGAGTCTACTTACCTATAGTAGGTGTACTTGCTGACATTTCAGGCGGAACTACCTATGTGGATCTGATCCTCGTACCAGATGTCATACTCAACATAGGTTCAATAGCAGGTGCTAAACAAAAATATTGTTAGAGCATAAAAAAATATGGATAACCATGGACAAGATGCAGGATAAAACATGCAATGTACCATCCAAAATATTTGCATCTAAGGTAATGCCCTTTAATCTATTTAGCATCCCTTGTAAAGAGAACACATATATATTTTAGTTAATGACATAAATAAAATAGTATACTATAAAAATCATTATTGAACTTTTGTTATAATAAAAAACTACATTAATACTTACTCTATAGTTTTGAACATGACCAATCAACATATCTGCTGCCCTTTATATTTTAGGAGTGTGAGGTTGAATATTTGTCATTCGAGCTAACTCTTTTGATATTGCATGAAGGACCCTTTCCATTGCAACCACAGGATCAACCTCTGATAAAAAATTGATGAAGGGTGCTCCCCTTAATACCACAAACACATAACAGAAACAGAGAAACAACAACAACAATATGCAAGAACAGAAAATTGGCTTCTTATTATCTCCACAAATGTGGAATTAAAAACTTTCAGAATCACAATATGCAAAGCCACATGGGCATTCCCTTACAATATTCTGTAGGACAAAGTCTCGAATCAATACCCAGATCTACTACCTAGAACTATCCTAGACAACACTACGGACCTTCTTTATATAGGTATTTTTCCACAGCCCGAGAAGGTTCCAGAAATTTAGCCCTAAGGGCCGACCAAACTTAGAATTATTTTATTTTTCAATTTATTACATCAAAGTCAGCTCAAAACAACCTTTGAAACCCAAATAGAAATTTTGAAGGAAAATTATTTTCTGCCATTTCAGGTGGCCCAACTTCCAAAGACCATAAGTCATCACCAATTGACCTGATTGACTATTATAACCCCATTTCAGAAATGCCACGAAGCACTCTACAGGCTTGATCCACGCAAGCGCCAGTCACCCAAATTTTTGATGTCATCTGGGGCCTCTAAAGCCTTCAAAACTGAGTTCAAAGTTTTTGTACCTTGCTGCCAATACCGAAAATCTTTAATATCTTCAAAACTAGACCTGATCTAGCCATGAAACTTTGCTGGCAGGCTGATATGACTAAGATGAACCTCCACATGTAAAATCAGAACATTTCAAGATTTATGACCAACTTACTAAAAATAGAAAGTTTTCATAAATAGCAGCTCTGCACAAGATAGCCCTTATTGAATACAAAAACATAAATATTTTTGGGTGATGCAAGATTGCTCTTACACCCAGGATGCTCCTGCATCAAAAATCAACATCGAATGGATCATGCTCATTCTGTAGCTCCTCATGGACTACTTGTTCCTTTCCCTTTCTCTGATCAACACTCGTTTGTGAGAACAATATTATTAGCCCTTTATTTAAAAGCAATCCAAAATAATAGAACAACAAAATATACACATTAACATAAAAAAAATACATATTAACATTTTTCTTGTATGTGCATTTGTACAACAACAATGAGTTTTACCTATTGGGAAGAAGAAGTCCCATGACAACTATCATCGTCATGCATATCCTGTGGCTGTTGATCCGTACTATAGCTCTGAATTTCAAAAAAAATCATTCAGACATGTTAAAACACGTGTTCTTATTCTAAGTTACGTTGAATAATAGACAATTATCAAAATGTGTACCACCTTGTCCATGATAGTGATGGGTTTTTTTGTATCTATGCAATTCAAATTATAATCGA
Source organism: Chamaecyparis obtusa (assembly GCA_027943335.1). Taxonomy (NCBI): domain Eukaryota; kingdom Viridiplantae; phylum Streptophyta; class Pinopsida; order Cupressales; family Cupressaceae; genus Chamaecyparis; species Chamaecyparis obtusa. The sequence goes on from BSBK01002706.1 coordinate 98,541, forward strand.
TAAGCAACTCCTTGCCTCCACATATTGATTTGATCGCACATACAAATACGCGATTTCTGTCGCATGCCTCAAATATGCAATTGGGTTGCTTCTTAGTTGACATAGGTCGTGAACTATTTATAAAACCTACAATATTCCCTGATGCTTTTAGTCTTCCGTTAATGTATATAGCTACTTTTTTACTTTGTTCACTGACTTTTTGTTGTATATAATTTTCTGCGAGTGCATACCTACACACTTTTTTTATATTTAACAATCTGCATCCAACTACTATAATCATAACAAGGTCCAACATACTCCATCAATTTGACAACTTTGTTGTAAGAGACCTTTATGCCATCCATGGAAAATAGGCCCAAACCATGTAATGAAGATGGTGCTATGCGATATATCCTCTTTTTAACACAAAAATCAATGTTTATTGGAGGAAGTTCATCTAGGACCCATTGTTTCTGTAGATGTTTGTACCTAAACAATAGCTCAGAGTCACCTTTTCTCTCATCATCATAAGAACACGACCCCCCTTGAGCAAGGAAAAATTTCATGCGTTTATTGAATTTCTTCATGATCTTTTGACCTCGAGTCGATCTCATTGAATTACACGTACTAAATGTCTCACTTTCTTCCATTCCTAGATTTTCCTCACTCGAGGAAGACAATTCTGACAAATAGCTTTTCGCCAGTACCTGCACCTCATGCACTTGTACCTGACAATCCATGAGACTATGTGGGATACCTGACATAAGATAATAGTTATATAATCAGACAAACATAGTTCACTCCATACTTTTCATTATATCTTGTGAAGGACATTATTCATTGTCAAAATTATCTATTTATCCAACAATATTTTGAATATCTCAGCATTGCATATAACTAAACATCTCAGCATTGCATGGGACACCACTATTGTGGCATTTCAATAAACAGTTCTCGTGACTTGCCACTAGTGTTTTTATTACATCTTGGGAAGGAATTTATACATTCTTAAAATTATCTATTTATACTTTCAGAATTAGCTCACTCCATTGCAGGGAACAAAGAGAATCCCCTGTGATTTAACATCATTGAGATGCCTCCTTTCATTAGCTTCATGTCACCTTCTCATAACTTCTCATAGCTTCCTATGTGTTTCATCCTTCATTTATACACTTCCATCCTAAGGGGTATTCTTGAATTCAAACACATTGAGCTGCTACAACTGAATTATAAATCATGAATTCACTATAAAATTAATTCACTATAAATCAAGGGGCATTATAAATCATGAATTCGCTATAAAATTAATGTATTTCTCTAGATTTCATATGGACATTTTTTCAAATAGTTGGCATGTATGTTTATTCAAATGGAGTTATATCATTTGGAATGGATATATGATCAGTTGATATCAAATTCTATGTCAAGATTTACAACATTAAATTGATCATAGTTAGCAGACTCTGACACAAGAAGAATATGAGTATAGCCAATTTTCAAAATAATATGAATGAATGCAAACATACATAAGTGGATGAACATAAATAATGAAGGTACCTGATATTGCCTAAAGTAATGAAGTGTTGACCCTGGGTTCAATCCAGTATGCTCATGTATGATCCAGAAACTGCAAGGAAAAAAAGGATGGGGTTAGATCCAAAGGATCTAAGCAATGCCTGACACCCTATTATTGATCCTCATCTACAATTATGCATGTGCATAGTTGAGCCATACACTTCTAAAAGGAACTATGCTACATAACATGACTTGAGGTAGGCATTCAAGCTTTGTCTTCTCATTAACTCAATTTCATTTTGATGGCATTTGTTGATTTAATTGCGACACCAGCTTGGTTATAAACAAAAAAAAAGGAAAAAAAAATGTCATTTATAATTTTTGTGAATTCGAAGAGCTGCCGCGAAGATGACACTGCACTTTTCCATGGCGTGAAGAGGCCATTCGAGTTTGACTCGTGGGTTGCAAGCTAGGGCATCATGCATTGTTTATGAGCTCACTGTTTGAGCACCTCATGTCCCTATTTGATTGGCCGGTGCTCTGTTTGTCATATTGAGTTTACATCATATATTTAGTCTTAATAAATATCTTATAAAACAACATAAAAGTAACCCAAAATACTTTGTCTTAATAAAATCTTAATAAAACAATATATTTAGTCTTAATAAAATCTTATAAAACAACATATATTGTCTGAAGTGTTTGATCTCTCTTTATTTGTTTTGTTGTTGATATTCACTATGTGGTAGTCTCCACTTATGATCATTTCATGAGGAAATGTCTTGATGGCTCGTGGGCTGCAAGCTAGGGCATCATACATTGTTCATGAGCTCACTGTTTAATACTGGCATTGTTTACATCTTTTCATTTGGAATGCTTGATGACCTGTGAGCTTTGAGAGCTAGGGCATCGTTTCTATTACCTTCAAGGCATTGTGTGAAGTGTTTGATCTCTCTTTTTTTTTTTTGATGTTGATATTCACTATGTGGTACTCCTTGTTTATGATCATTTCATCAGGAAATGTCTTGATGGTTCGTGGGCTGCAAGCTAGGGCATCATGCATTGTTTATGAGCTCACTGTTTGAGCACCAGCCAATCAAATAAGGACATAAGGTGCTCAAACAGTGAGCTCATAATGACATAAACAATGCATGATGCCCTAGCAAAATAGCAAAACAAATAAAGAGAGATCAAACACTTCACACAATATATGTTGTTCTATAAGATTTTATTAAGACTAAATATATTGTTTTATTAAGATTTTATTAAGACAAAGTATTTTGGGTTAGTTTTATGTTGTTTTATAAGATTTTATTAAGACTAAATATATGGTCATACATTAATACACTTACTATTTTGAATTTGAGCTTAGACATCATGCAATGTTATTGTTGTCATTGCATGCTTGCTACTTTTTTGCACCATATATTGTTTTATACACTGTTTATTTCATTGAGACTGTGACTTGGCATTTGTTTACATCTTTTCATTTAGAATGCTTGATGACCTACGAGCTTTGATAGCTAGGGAATTGTTGCTATTACCTTCAAGGCATTGTGTGAAGTGTTTGATCTCTTTTTATTTGTTTTGTTGTTGATATTCACTATGTGGTACTCCCCATTTATGATCATTTTATGAGGAAATGTCTTGATGGCTTGCGGGCTGCAAGCTAGGGCATCATACATTGTTCATGAGCTCACTATTTAATATCTGGCATCATGCAAACATCCATTAATACACTAATTTTTTTGAATTTGAGCTCGGGCATCATGCAATGTTATTGTTGTCATTGCATGCTTGCTGCTATTGTGCACCATATATTGTTTTATACACTATTTATTTCATTGAGACCGTGAGCTTGGCATTTGTAATTTATTTTCTGTTATTTGATTAATGCTACCATGTTGTTGAGGCTATAGATGCATTGAATCACCACTGGCGTTCTATTTTGATAGCAGCAATATAACAAACAGAGCACCGACCAATCAAGTAGGGACATAGAATATGGGTAGATGCATTGAATCACCACTTCTATTCTATTTTGATGAAGATGAACTATGTTATAAAATTTTAAGGCATGACATTTTATAACGATACATATATTTTATGAGTATAACTGTACAATAGAAGAGCACCCACATGCCTTGGTTGTTATTGGTCTATGAAAGGTTTTGGTTTTCCTTTTCGAATTGAGATGTCATCCTAAGATTCAAAAGGACTATAGTACTGGTGAGGGCACCTAGGTAGGGCTGTTTGGTAGCTAGTGTTCCTAAATTTTGGCTTGTAGTGGCCTTAGCCAAGCCACTAGGTTAGGGAGAAGCCTATTTGGTCTCTCTAGGTGTGCTAGCTAGTGTTTGTTCTTCTTTGTTCTTTTGAGTCCTTGGTCTGTCTTTTGGAGCCTAGTTGTAGCAGTCTTAGCCAACTTTGCTAGGTTGCCTATCATAGGACAGTGTTCTAAAGTTAAAAAAATGGCCTCTTTAATATTTTAGAGGTTTTAAAATGGCCTTTATGACCCTTACTCAATGAAGGATTGAGTGCTTTTGAGGTTTGTGTAGGTGGTTTGTCTATCCACCAAAAGTTGCTTGACAACTTTGAAAGTTGTCATGACAATTTTTCTTGCAAAAGCATGTAACCAGCTCAGACAATGTTCTAAAGTTGAAAAAATGGCCTCTTTAATGTTTTAGAGGTTTTAAAATGGCCTTTATGACCCTTACTCAATCAAGGATTTAGTGCTTTTGAGGTGTGTGTAGGTGGTTTGTCTATCCACCAAAAGTTGCTTGACAACTTTGAAAGTTGTCATGACAAATTTTCTTGCAAAGGCATGTAACCAGCTCAAGAGATAGCTAGCTCGATCCATGGGCCCTAACACTAAGGAGGGAGATATTTAAGCTTTGAAAACCATAATTTGAGGCGTAGGGAAGAGTGTAGTATGGAGAGCAAACTTTTGGTTGCAGTTAGACTGTGTAACTAGTTTTCCTTTGACATAGATATAGATTTTTGTATTGACAGAGATAAGAAATGGATTGAATATCTGACTGTAATGTTTTCATGTGATGATTGTTAATGTTTTTGAATTCCTAGGATAGTTATTTAGCATTTCATTTCAGTTTTGAGTTAGTCTTCATAGTTTTCTTTATTTTGGCCTATCTCGGGTTACTACTAACAGAGCTTTGAATAATGCAGTGCTAGAGCACTCTCCCATCATACAATCTATACGGGTCTATGGGATTTGTGTCTAGACTCCCTGTAATATATTTTTTGCAAAGGAGGGCCCCTAGAAATTTTAGGATGTATCTATAAATTGATACCCTAGGCAAGCTATCAATGTTTGGTTAGGGGTCAGTGTGTTGTTGTAGAGCAGATGGAGTGATTAAGGGCACTCAAATCTTGGTTCAAATGATGTGGAGGGGAGGTTAGATGCATGATCAAGCATCTCCAATGTAGAGAGAGCTTGGGGGATTGTGGATACAAGGGAAAATACTAAACCCTTACTATTACAGACAGTGAGTTACCAAACCCTCATTTATAGCCCCATTTTCAATAGGCCCTATACAAACGGTATGGGAAAAGGAGACCAATAGAATATTAAAGCCCTCCCAAAAGGGTATTCAAATCCATAATTAGTTGGATGCTTTTCTCAGAGAAGTTTGGAGTTATTAGCAAAAAAAGGTCAATTAGGCCTACTAAACCTAGTAGCCTTTTTAGGCCAGATAGCAGACAATTTTTTTTAGAAGGGACAGAGAGGTTCCTAGAATAGTAAACTTTATCATATTCTTGGTGTCATAGACTGAATGGAGAAAGGAAGAGTTTGAAACTTCTTAGAAGGGGACTAGGATAGCACCCTTAAGGCTAGGAGATTAGCCTCTTTGATTCTAGGAGGGCCTAGGACAAAGTTATAGCAAGGTTTATGTAACATCAAGTACCCTAGTTTGCATTATTAGATGATCTTGTTAAATTTGTGTTCATTTCATACAAAGATACATGTAAAGGAAAAAAAAATTGCATCTAAAGATTACATGTATATATATGAAAAATAACTTATATATATACTATATAAGGAAAATAACTTTCAGAAGCAAATGCAAGAGTACATGCATACATAAGAGGATGAACATAAATAATAAGGGTGTCAAACATTGCTTGAAGTGATGAATTTTTGACCCAGGTATGAATCTAGTGTGCCCCTGTGTGATCCAGAACTTGCAAAGAAAAGAGAGATGGGGGTTAGATAAAAAATATCTAAGCAATGAATGGCATCCTATTATTGATCCTCATCTACAATTATGCATGTGAATAGTCAATCCATACACTTCTTAAAAAAAAACCATGCTACAGGACGTGCACTTAGAAGAATGTTCCAAAAAGTAAATTGCTGCATTTATGTCTACATGAACACCTGGTGAGTCACTATTGTGATTTCAAGTAAAGATCATAACATCACAACATGGTTGGCAGCCCCAAGGAGGCCCCATTGCATGCAGTGAGTAAGCTACATCAAAACAAAGAGGTACACAAATCTGCATCATCTATACTGATGTCCCTATTTGATTAGATGGTGCTTTGTTTGTTATATTGCTGCTATCAAAATAGAATGATAATGGTGATTCAATGCATCTACAACCTCAACAACATGGCGACATTGATCCAATAACAGAAAATAAATTACAAATGCCAAGCTCATAGTCTCAATGAAATAAACAGTGTATAAAACAATATATGGTGTACAATAGCAACAAGCATGCAATGACAACAATAACATTGCATGATACCTGAGCTCAAATTCAAAATAGTAAGTGTATTAATGTATGATCTAATAGCAGCAACCTCATTGATCATTACCGTTCACTCCTCCATCATTATAGAAGAGATAACTACCTACAACTATATTTCATAATTCCTCCTTTGAAGTATATATATATCAAGTATAATTATGAGTTTACATCATATATTTAGTCTTAATAAAATCTTATAAAACAACATAAAACTAACCCAAAATACTTTGTCTTAATAAAATCTTATAGAACAACATATATTGTGTGAAGTGTTTGATCTCTCTTTATTTGTTTTGCTAGGGCATCATGCATTATTTATGTCATTATGAGCTCATTGTTTGAGCACCTCATGTCCCTATTTGATTCGTCGATGCTCAAATAGAGAGCTCATAAACAATGCATGATGCCCTAGCTTGCAGCCTACGAACCATCAAGACATTTTCTCATGAAATGATCATAAACGGGGAGTACCACATAGTGAATATCAACAACAAAACAAATAAAGAGAGATCAAACACTTCACACAATGCCTTGAATGTAATAGCAATGATGTCGTGGCTCTCAAAGCTTGTAGGTCATCAAGTATTCCAAATGAAAAGATGTAAACAATGCCAGTATTAAACAGTGAGCTCACGAACAATGTATGATTCCCTAGCTTGCAGCCCATGAGCCATCAAGACATTTCCTCATGAAATGATCATAAACAGGGAGTACCACATAGGTAGTGAATATCAACAGAAAAACAAATAAAAAGAGATCAAACACTTCACACAATATATGTTGTTTTATAAGATTTTATTGAGATTAAATATATTGTTTTATTAAGATTTTATTAAGACAATGTATTTTGGGTTAGTTTTACATTGTTTTATAAGATATTTATTAAGACTAAATATATGATGTAAACTCAATATAACAAAAACAGCATCGGCCAATCAAATAGGGACATGAGTTGCTCAAACATTGAGCTCATAAACAATGCATGATGCCCTAGCTTGAAGCCTACGAGCCATCAAGACATTTCCTCATGAAATGATCATAAACAGGGAGTACCACATAGTGAATATCAACAGCAAAACAAATAAAGAGAGATCAAACACTTCACACAAACACTTCACACTTCACATCAGCCATACACTTCTAAAATGAACTATGCTACAGAACATGGGTGTGTGTTAATGTGATTCAAAAGCTATTATGGAAGATTATTTTATTATTGAGATAAGGATATCTTAATTCTACAAGAATAAATGTTTTGAGAAATATTTGAATTTAATTTTGACAATAACATGAGGAGTGGATATATTTCAAGCTTCAGTGAGACTTCATACCATGCACTGTTCATAGATTACGTTCAATGCGTTATTTATGCTTGTATTGGTGGGAAAACTCTTGAAAACGTGCAAAAGAGATTGCATTCAACCATGTTGTTTACATGACACATGTAGTTTACCTCCAGTCTAAATCAGTGTTGCATACAAAATTGCGAACGGTGCGTGGTACAAAGCTTCGCTCAAGCGTGAAAATGATAAGCATTATTATGTTGAGGTATGGTGTGGTAAGCACAAGTATAGTTTTTCGTAAGCTGCTATTGGTATATTTTTTGTTTTTTTTCAATAGTTGCAAAATCCAACTTCTCCTATACTTACACGTATGTATACATTTTGGGCTTGGTTTTAATGTCATGTAAATTTGAGTGAAATGGTAATAATATTTAAGAGCAACAAGTATGGCATTTTAAACAAGTATGCATATACATTATATAACACAAGTGATATATTTTAATGGAAACACTTAATGAGAAGGATGCCTATATAACAGGAGGAGTGATATATTTTAATGGTAGTGGACATAGAAATTGTAGTGGAACTCTGTAATTTATTATTGTAAGTGGACATAGAAATTGTAGTGAAACTTTGTAATTTATTATGTCTCAATGTTGTATATCCATAGTCAATGTCTATTTAAACTTTAGGATGATACTTATATGATGGCTTAAGTAAATTGTTCTTACCTTGAGACTAGTACACCATGGGATTAGAGGATGGTTGTTATAATAGCAGCTGTGTGTCTGTGGGATACTTTTATATTTTGTATTAAATGATGATAGATACATATGGGTTTCTTCCTTTTGCAACAGTTTATATTCTGATACTTATATCTTGAATTGTCAAATGACCAATGAGTGATAATTTCAAAAGTGTATCATAATTAAAGACATGTGAATTCATATTGTACTTAGTCTAAATGCCACTGTGTAATGTTTTTACTTACGATATTAATCTTAATATATCCCTATGAAGATATTCCTATTTTATTATTGATGTCCCTATTTACATATTTTCATCAGATGACCCAAAAACATCAAGAATGGTCCTATATGGTCACTAATAGCCAACTTTCAGAAGAATATGAATGAATGCAAACATACATAAGTGGATGAACATAAATAATGAAGGTACCAGACATTTCCTGAAGTAATGAAGTGTTGACCCGGGGTTCAATCCAGTATGCTCTTGTATGATCCAAAACCTGCAAGGAAGGAAAAGATGGGGTTAGATCCAAAGGATCTAAGCAATGCCTGGCACCATATTACTGATCCTCATCTACAATTATGCATGTGCATAGTCAAGCCATACATAGACTCAACAACATGGTAGCATTGATCCAATAATAGAAAATACATTACAAATGCCAAGCTCATGGTCTCAATGAAATAAACAATGTATAAAACAATATATGGTGCACAATAGCATCAAGCATGCAATGACAATAATAACATTGCATGATGTTTGAGCTCAAATTCAAAACAGTAAGTGTATTAATGTATGTTTGCATGATGCCAGATATTAAACAGTGAGCTCATGAACAATGTATGATGCCCTAGCTTGCAGCCCGTGAGCCATCAAGACATTTCCTCATGAAATGATCATAAACGGGGAGTACCACATAGTGAATATCAACAGAAAAACAAATAAAGAGAGATCAAACACTTCACACAATGCCTTGAAGGTAATAGAAATGATGCCCTGGCTCTCAAAGCTCGTAGGTCATCAAGCATTCCAAATGAAAAGATGTAAATAATGTGAGTATTAAATAGTGAGCTCATGAACAATGTATGATGCCCTAGCTTGCAGCCTGTGAGCCATCAAGATATTTCCTCATGAAATGATCATAAGCGGGGAGTACCACATAGTGAATATCAACAACAAAACAAATAAAGAGAGATCAAACACTTCACACAATGCCTTGAAGGTAATAGAAGTGATGCCCTAGCTCTCAAAGCTCATGAGTCATCAGGCATTCCAAATGATAAGATGTAAACAATGCAAGTATTAAACAGTGAGCTCATAAACAATGTATGATTCCCTAGCTTGCAGCCTACGAGCCATCAAGACATTTCCTCATGAAATGATCACAAACAGGGAGTACCACATAGTGAATATCAATAGAAAAACAAATAAAGAGAGATCAAACACTTCACACAATGCCTTGAAGGTAATATCAATGATGCCCTAGCTCTCAAAGCTCATGGGTCATCAAGCATTCCAAATGCTAATTACAATGTAAACAATGCCACTATTAACAATGCTATCAAATAAACAATGCCACTGAAATTGAGTTAATGAGAAGACAAAGCTCGAATGCCTACCTCAAGTGCCAGTGCTCTCTTCTGAAATAGTGCCGGCCTCTTCACGCATGCCAAACTTGGATGCCCTCTTCACGCCACACAGAAATGCAGTGTCATCTTCGTGGTAGCTCTTCAAATTCACAAATTACAAATGACACTTTCTTTTTCTTTTTTTTTTTGTTTATAACCAAATGGGTGTCACAATTATGACAATAGCATTGCTCTTATGACACCATCGGGGGCACTTGCAATAAAAAACACAAAAAACATACACAAATTGTAGTGGCATCACAAATTGGCGTCAAAATTCAACCCCAAATGTTGTAGTGTTAGCGAAGTTTTGGAGAATCGTTAAGCGTTCAAGTTGATTTGCAAAATCGTGAGATCATGCAATCATGCAAAGTGAAAAATTAAATACAAACCTAAGACCCAGGACTTATTTATTGATCATGTGTCAGTCATTTTCATCACTGAATATTTTTTTTTTGTTCTTTTCTCTTTAGGTAACACTGGATAAATCAATACAATGTCCACTAGTTAGACAACCATAGACATATGAATATTGATTTTTGTTTTATTATGTCAGATTAGATATAAGCACCAAGGCACAAAAGCCAGAATGGCCTGAATATCATGTCCATTTTGATATAGCAATTTGTATAAGCATCAGAACATAAAAGTTGTGATGACCTGAATACACCTTGCAAAACAAACATGCTAAACAAAAGAGAGATCAATATCATTCTTATGTGAATTTACCTATAGTGACGCTTTATCGTTCACGTCCTTGGATAATTTTTTATTTCATAATGGAGGAGGAGAAATCACTCAAAAAGATTAAGTTAGATCAAACTTCCTTGAATTTTTTGGGTATCAATGGTTGAGGTACACATGGCCATCCAATACATGATGGAGGCACTTATAGTGGACACCAATTCAATCTAGAATTTCCAAAGTTGTTAGATTTTCACTCAACGCAGAAAATAAAGAAAAGATTATGCCCCTAATCATCACTCTCTAAATCCTATGAAGGACATCATTGAAGAGCTTGAGGGAACATAATATGCAAAAATCTCAATGTGAATCAGTAAACATACAAGGAGGTTAAAAGCATGTCGCAAAGATTGTTTTTAGTTTGTTGTTGGTGTTGTTTGCAAAATCATTTCCTAGTGAAGAGATTTACTGACTGACTCAGACATGGATTTGGAAAGACCTTGACTGGATATGACTCATCTAAAGATACTAAGGACTTTAGGTTATGACACTGATTTCCCCCAAAGTTTAGGCTTTGATAGGATACATACACTTTTGTTAGATTGACACTCAGACTGACCTTATTGAAAATAGGATGCGAAAGCAAACCGAGAGATATATACAAACTAAAGTAGGATTGGAAGTTGGGAAAGACCAAGATTGCGTTGATAGATGGAGCATTTTGATACAAGTGGCACCTATTTGCCGGGTTTTCACCATCTTGGCAGAGATTTTATTTTTGCTACCAAGGCGCCTATTTCCAGGTTTTCACCAAGGGACTTTTTATTTTTCTTCTTTTTTTTTGTATTTTTCATCTTTTCAATTTTATTTTATTTTTGTGATACATCAAGGTGCCTATTGCTAGGTTTTCACCAGGATGATCATTTTTTCAGGACTTTTTCTTATTTTTATAATTTTTTTAGGACTTTTTACCATAGAATAAATATCTTAGGCATAGAATTTCTTTAGATGGAGAATGTTAAATGGTTCTCAGAGATGTTCTCCTTTATTCATTGAGAGTTGATAGGATCCAGAGCCAAAAATAGAAGTGATAACAAAGGGACCCAACCAGTTGGGTTCAAACTCCCCCTTGCGTTCTCTATGTGATTGATTTTTAGGATTCTCTCTCAAGACTAGATCCATGCCAACCTAAAATTCTTAGTGTCTAACTTTCTTGTTGTAGCCTCTAGACATTCTTTTTTGATATACTCTGAGATGATCATATGATGCATGTCTGTGATCATCTAGTAGTTCAAGTTCTTGCAACCTAGACACTCTGTAGTCATCATCAATTACTAGACCATGCATTCTAATTCTTAGTGATGGGATTTCAACCTTAATAGGTAGTACCACTTTAGACCCATAAACGAAAGCGAATGGTGTAGCCCCAGTGGGCATTCTGATACTTGTTCTATAGGTCTAGAGAGATGGATTGATCATGAGATGCCAGTTTCTTCCTATTTTATTAACTGTACGATGTAAGATTTTCAACATATTCTTGTTTGAGGCTTCTTCTTTTCCATTCCCTTGAGGATAGTATATGGATAACCACTATTGTGTAATCTTGAATTTAGCATATAAGGAATCCAAGTCCTTATTCTTAAATTGGCCACCATTATTTGTGACTATTGAATGTGGAATTCCTTACCGACATATGATGTAGTTCAGAATGAACATTGAAATTTGTTTACCAGTTGCTCGAGTCAAAGGAACTGCTTCTACCCATTTTGTAAAATAGTCTATAGTTGTAGTGATATGGGTCTGTCCATTGGAAGAATGTGGATATATGACTCCTATAAGATCAAACGCCCATTTTTGGAAAGGCCATTGTGTAGTAAAGGGAATAGGATCTCTTCTTGGTGCATGAATCAAGTTTCCATGTACTTGGCACTTTTGACAGTTCTTAGCATATTTGATAGCCTCCTTTTCCATTTTAGGCCAATAGTAAGTAGCCCTAATAAGTTTTTGAGCTAGTGTTAAACCATTGGAATGTGATCCACAAATACCATCATGGACTTCCTCTAATGCATGTTGAGACTCTTGATGCTCTAAACACCTAAGAAGTGTACCATCTAGACTCCGTTTATATAGATCATTACCAATGATGACATACCAAAATGCATTTCGGATAAGGTATCATTTCTCATGGCGGTTGAAGGAATCAGGGATGATTTAGTCTTGAAGGTAGGAGAAAAGTTGTTTGTATCTGGAAGAATCATGACCAACAATAGTGTAGATCATGCAGGTCTTAGGGGAATCATATGTAGGGAATGACAATGCTTTCACCAGGAACTTGTAGTGTAGCTCATGTTCGAGCTGTTGTAGTAGAGATGATAGCGTTGCCATAGCATCAACAACTTTGTTCTCCTTTCTAGGAATCTGCTCAAAAGTGATCGAGATGAAATACTTCTTAAGGTCATTGACCATGCATTTGTATGGAGCTAGTTTTTTATCTTTTGTCTGATATACATCATTGACTTGGTGTATGACTAGCTGTGAGTCTCCATGGATGTGTAACTCTATCACTTGCCACTCTATTACTATCTTCATGCCATTAAGTAGAGCTTAATATTCAGCAATATTGTTTGTGTAAGGAAACTTTATTCTAAATGATTTAGGTATTGAGTAACCTTGAGGTGTGATGAACAATATGCCTGCTCTAGATCCATTCTATGTGTAAGATCCATCAAAGAAAAGATGCCAAGTCCTAGAAGATATGTGCATGATGGATGAGTCAGGAAATTCCATCTGTAATGGTGTATCATCAAACATTGGTGCTTCATCTAACTGATCTGCAATAACTTTTCCTTTGATAGCTTTCCTTTCAACATATTCTATATCAAATTCACTGAATACCATTACCCATTTAGCTAGTCTACCTGTGAGGGAAGATTTTCTCAATAAGTATTTCAATGGATCTATCTTAGCTGTCAATTGTGTCGTATGAGCTAACATGTAGTGTCTTAGTTTATGTGATGCAAAGATCATAGCTAGACAAGATTTCTCAATCATGGAATAGTTCTTCTCATAAGCTACCAATGTTCTGCTAATGTAGTGGATAGCCTTTCTTTCTTATTTTCATCATGTTGTGCTAGTAATTCCCCCAGTGATGTATCTATGGTGAAGACATATAAAATCAATGGATTCCCTTGAATAGGAGGCATCAAAATAGGAGGATTTGATAGATACTACTTGATGTGGTTAAAGTTCTTTTCACATTCCTCGTTCCATGCAAAAGTCACACCTTTATGTAATGTTTTTGTGAAAGGTTGTGATATGTCTGCTAGCTAAGATATGAAACGTCTAATTGATTGCACCCTTCCTTGTAAAGTTCTCATTTGACTGATATTTTTGGGTGGTTGCATCTCCATGATAGCCTTGATTTTAGTAGGATCTACTTCAATGCCTTTTTTTGAGACAATGTAACCTAGGAGCTTTCCAGAAGTGACACTAAAAGCACACTTTTTAGGGTTTAGTCTGATACTAAACTTCTCCATTCTATCTAGTATCTTTCTCAAATCATTCAAATTTTTTGATCTTATCATAGACTTATCTAAGTTGTCATTAACATAGTCTTCCATAGTTCGATGCATCATATCGTGAAAGATAGATGTCATAGCCCATTGATATGTAGCACTAGCATTCTTAAGACCAAATGGCATGACATTCCAACAAAAAGTACCCCATGCACATGTAAAATCTTTTTTCTCTTGATCTTCTGGAGCAATTTTGATTTGGTTGTATCCAGAGAAACCATCCATTAAAGAATACATTTCAAATCCTGTAGTCATGTCCACTATCATATCGATGTTTGGTAATGGAAAATCATCCTTAGGGCATGCTTTGTTTACATCTCTGAAATTTGTGCATACTCTGATAAATTTATCTAGTTTTGAAACTGGAACAATGTTGGAGATCCACTCTACATAATCTATGACTCGGATAAATCCGGCTTTTAGTAACTTTTCTAGCTCAGCTTTGACTAGGAGTGCAATATGTGGATGCATCTTTCACAACTTTTGTTTAACAAGTTTGACTCCTAGAGCTATAGAAAGATGATGCATTATCAAATTGGGAGCTAACCCTGGCATATCTGAATACTTCCATGCAAAGTTGATTTTCTTTTCTGTCAAGAAAGTAGTGAATTCTTGTTTCTCTTCCTCTGATAGGGATTGTGCTACATGAATCAGTTGTGGTGCCTTTGCTATATCCACATTGATAGATTGAGTAGGTTCTATAAATACTAGAGATTTGTCCTATAAATGGCTCGGAAGGACATCAATATCTCATCCTTAGGCACCTCAAAGAGGTTTTCACCTTCAGATACGTCTTTTGTTTTTACTATTTTAGGTTCTGAGACTGCCACAAAGTGGTTTTCACCCTCAGAACTCTTTTTCTTTTTGCTTTTGTTTTTCTGACTGAGATATTTGATATCCAACTCTTTCATGCTAACACTAGGTTCATTAATGGAAGTTGTCATAGGTTCCACTGCATTGAGGTAGCAAGAAAGGGTGTAGTCATTTAGAAAGGTATGGATATCTTGGCTCAGATTGGTAGATGTTTGGTCAATAAGATCTGGATGTTGGATAGTCAATGTAGGGGAGGATTGGGAAATGGTGTTCACAGTGTTGTCATCATTGGTCCTAACCCGACTCTTAAATTCAAAGGTGATATTACTACTTAGAATGTTCAGTTCATGAATAGTTTCAATGTCATTATTGGATTCCACTTCAGTAGTAGGTGGATCATACTCATTAATTTTTTCATTTCACTCTAGACTTACGTCGGATTTAGGTGAATATTGGTGAATGACATCAATGTGTTTCTTAGTGATAAGTTCATCTTCTTCTGGAATAACTCCCCATTCATAGTGATTTGATTCTTCATTTGGATCTCTAGGAAATTTGAGGACATGTGTAAAGTCGGGATGAATCCCCCAAGTAGGATTGCCTTCAGATTTTGAGTGGAATTCATATTCATGGGAGTCTGTTTCAAAATCACTATCGTATCCCAAGTGTTCAGCTATTGTGGTAGGTTTACCTTCTTGTTTAGTAGTAGGTTCTTGTGTATTAGTGGTGTATGAATCATCACTGTCTGATTGTTGTGCTTCTCCCTCCCCAATTCTATCCACTTCTGGTTCTATCTGTTCTATCACATGAGGAGAGTTTCTACTGAGATGGAAGGATTTCTTCTGATAACCTAGACATGGAGTATCTTTGTTTGTCTGACCATAGTGTGCAATGGGTGATATAAGACCTTTTCCTCTTATTCCTAGAGGTCCTTTTCCTATATATCCCATTTTAGACATAAGTTTGTGACCTGGTCCATAAGATTTAACAGGGGTTTTAGGTGTTTTAGAGTCACATTTTTGAACTGTCTAGGATTGAGACTCATCTTTGTATAACCATGCTAATATAGCTTCTTCCTCATCAGATTCTTATTTGGACACTTTTTCTATGATAAAACTTCCATTAAATATGACCTGAGATTCTTTAGCTGTAGGTTTCACCTTGTTTGAAGGTTGTCCATAAGATTTTGGGGACAACGAGAGAGATGTGAGAGATAAGATTGGTTCCATTTTATATTCTCCCATGCTTGTGTCCTTGATTTTGACTTCTTTGGAAATGTCTTCCATCTTGGATGTTGATGCAATATATGTTTGCTTGGTGAAAGATTCTCTATTATGTGGAACAAGTTTGTTAGCACTTTCTTTCAAGGCATTGCAAGATGTGGACATGTCAGCTGGAATTGTTACCTCTACTCCATCATAAGGAAACTTCACACATTGATGGTATTTTGATGGAATAGCTTGCATTTCATGTATCCAAGGTCTCCCTAGAAGAACATTGTAAGCCAATGGAAGATCTAGAACTTGATAGGTGATGTCTTTGATAATTGGTCATGTTCTGATAGGTAGGACAATTGTTCCTTTGGAATATCTTTCTTGCTCATCATATTCTTTTATGGTTATCTTCTTTTTAGGATCAATAACATCTTCTGATAATCCCAGTTGTGTGACCAATTTTTAGGAATAGATATTTAGACCAGCACCTCCATCTATCAACACATGTTTGACACAATGGTTTTGGATCAAGACTTCAATGTGCAAGGGCTAGTTATGCAGATGACTCATTGAATTGCCATCTTCCTCTAAAAAGGAGATATATTGGGGGGATGTCAGATGACCAACCATCAGTAGTACAAAAACAACAATATATGACCAAATAAACTACCAAAAATTATAGATAAATGACCAAATTTGGTCATGTGGCCAGTGGTAGTTTATTGCCAATCATTTATCTCATGACCAAATTTATGACTAGACTATTTTAGTCATTTATTTGGTCATTGATTTGGTCATATATTTAGTCATTTATTTGGTCATTTGGTAGTTTATTTGGTTATTTATTTGGTCATTTGGTCATTTATTTGGTCATTTGGTAGTTTATTTGGTCATTTATTTGGTTATTTGGTAGTTTATTTGGTCATTTATTTAGTCATTTAATTGGTCATTTAATTGGTAGTTTATTTGGTCATTTATGTTATTTGGTAGTAAATGTAGTTGTGAAATGAATAATTTAATAAATTTTAAAATGCAAAAAAAACATAATATTAGACTTGAACTAAATCATAAAAGCAAATAAGAGTATTACACATGAACAAGCTATGACAGACTAGAATTAAAAGATTGATTCAACATCATGATGATAAATAAAGGTAATCTCCAATAAGAAACATTAATGCAAATATATATCAAATTATAATGTCAAAGGTCTAAAGAGTATATACATAAATATAATAAAAAATGTCAAAGTTGTCTAAGAGTTTCCAACTCTTTCAATTACACCTTAATGATTAAAATCTCTAAACAACACATTGAAAATATTGTAATTTATAAAGCAGTGACCCAAAATTTCTAGCAAATAACACATAATAAACTTGTTGATCAACTATGTCATTTTTTACAAATACTTTAGTGGCCACCATGTGAAGGTTCCCTCTTTCTCTTTCAGACGAATAGGCCCATTTGTTTTGTCTTCATAAGGGGTAAATTTTTACATTTGCATCTCCAGTTCCTTTCAAGTTGACTCCATGTACAATAGACCGGGAGTGAATCCTCCCAATACCCACAACAAAACCATCATATGGATCTAACACATTAACTTTATCCCCTTCTTTGAGTTTATCAATACATTTTTGCAAAAAGAAAAATAAAATAACACATTAGATTACATAGTTAATGATCAAGCACAATAAAAACCCCAAACAAAGCAGACTGAAAAAGAAGTCAAAAAGACCAATTTCTTATTTTTGACTTGCTATGGATTAGATATATATAATATTATAGTTAAACAAGAGACCATAACTTAAATGCAAAACACTCTCCTTCTATCTAGGTGGTCTATAGTTCTACCAAAAAAAAGCTCCTAATCTTGAAGACAAAGCCTAAGAAAAATCTGCAACTCTACGTTTATAAGCAATTAGTATGTGAAAAAACATGAACGAGTGTATATGCTAGTACTTTTTGTTGAAGTATGAAGTGAAACAATGGACCAAAGTGTCCAAATAACAAATACACAAATAATGACTGTTAAAATTTAAGACCTTTGCAATTTGCATAGCCCTACCCATATCATCCAAGGACACTTTGTGCTACCATAAATATAGAGGAATCCCTAAAACTACTAAGGCCAACAAGAACCATAGGAAAAAAGAAACACATGAGGCCCTAAAAATACTTTTTCTTGTAGTAGAGGAAGAATATTGCAATTGCACTAAAAAATGGATATAGTAGATGACATTATATTAAATATTCTACTACACTAGAAGAATGATTTCATATGAAAAATAAACTATACATTACTAGGGAATTGAGTTGTACTATAGAAAATGGAGAATCATTTTCCCTTCCACATAATAATGGGACAAAAACATTATAATTTTGCAATCAAACTTTTGGAACCATAAAACTTGTTTGTCAAGAAAATAGAAGTGAATCAAAGCGAATCAAACATCTAAATTACAAAGCGTGTTTACTATTTTATGTTAATAAAAACTGTTGAAATATATACAAAATCAAGGAAAGTTGATGATTGTACCTCTCCATGTAATGGCTCTCCAAGAAAACTGGGATATTATACCTCTCCACCTACCATGGCAGGAAGGATCTCCAACTGATCTAAAAACAAAAATAATAATAATGAAAAAAAAAATCAAATGAGCCACCTACAGTAGTAGTTCCAGATAACTAAATACTCAGAATAAATAACAACTTGAAACAGATGTGCCTATCAATAACCAAATAACAACTATAGTTTCAAATTCCATGTGTTAAAATCAACAACTAGAATTGAACAGATACCAAATTGGACTACAATATTGGACATATAGGAGATGCTATCACTTAGTATGACACATGAAGAAATGTAGAAGTTAAAATCCTTATGATCCATTGCATTATCAATGGGATATCCAAAAAATTCAATACAAGATAATTTAAATCAGTCATAAAATTATCAAACCAACCTGACAACATTAAGGACCACACACAGTAATTAAAAATTTAAAACCTACAATTCAATAAACCCTCTTCCTCAAAGGAAAAAAAGATACTCAACAATAATTTTTCAAATGGAACAAGCTCCATGAGGTTTTAAATCCTTTAGGCTTTCACCAAAAAAAAAGAAGATAAACTACCACACTCATTGGCTGCTAAAACAACCCAACATACAAGGCCAGGTCTGTGAGAGAAAATGTACATTCAGTAAAGGCAGGACCTTAATTTGCCTAATTGCATGTTTCTTTTCTTTTCTTCCCGTGCTACATAATATGCAATTCATTGGACTTTTTAGTTTTTGGAGTTTTTAGGGGTTGCTCTATGTTTTCTAGTATCAAAAAGTGTCCTTGTAGGGTAGTTCAAAGGCCCACATAGTACCAACATATATACTCATGCACACACACATAGTAATTTGAGTCAAATATACACTCCATAAGCATCAATCAAGTGAGAACGAATTACAAAAAGAAAGATGTCTATCAGGCACTTCAAATTATTATGTTTGTTATATGAGCACCTTGGGAAACATCAAAAGAAGCATTCCAAGAAAGGTAACTTATATTTATAAGACACCAAGGTTGAAAAGATAGATGTTTACAATCTGCTACTCCATCTGTTCAAAATAAAATAATAAATGTTTATATTTCTCTTAGAATAATAACATTTGAAGAAAAGAAACTCCAAGTCAAACTAGAAAACTAGATAAGATTTTCAGAAAACAAGTAATGAAAGGGCAACCTGGTGTATATATGGCTCCATCTAGTGCAAAAACTCATAACCCTGATAATGTCCCAGGTACATGATCAAAACACACTTAGCATCAACTTAAATGAACAAACCATAGATAGGAAACAATATTCTCCTATTGCAAACCTCACTTGAACAAAACTTTATACAAGTAATTCTCTAAGTTTTCAGAGGAAGCCTATACTTGCTTGAAATAACATAGATGAGCATCCATTGTTCCACTAGCTACCTCCAAGAATTCAATCATTTTCTTGGCCTCAATATTTGAAAGAGTGGTCATTTGAATCACATAAAGATATAATCAAGATTTTGTAAATGCTAATAAAACATTTCACTCCACAGCAAGAATAGAAATAATCACATGAATGATCATATGTGAAAAAATAACAGGTTACAACTCATTTTGGAAAATTACAAGATAAGTGAATATATTCATATATACTAGTTGAAGTGAGCTTGAAAAAATTCTGACCTTGCATGATGTAGTTCCTATAGTGAGCATTAGAAAAATTCAGCTCTTATACATGCGGAAAGCTACTGATCATAATAAGTTGCTTGATTAATCATAGCTATAGTCCAAGCATAATGAGAAGGTGATTTTTGTTTGAAATTGTTGTTGAAATTCTTTGATAAACATCTTTGCAAGATGAAGTACAACTGTCTAAGGGAAAGAACCTATTTATAATAAAAGGTGACTTCAATATGAATAAGGAAATCAACAAGCAATCCTACAATAAATAAGAATAATAATAATCTTTTAAGTATCTCAGTTGGTTTTCATTGACGCCTTAAGTATGTAGTAATCCTCGTAACCAACAAAAGAGATATCAGCTAGACAAGATATAAACTAGAGTTTTGATGTACATTGGGTTTCTATAGGTCAAATTTTGTGTTTTCTCTCCATTTCCATGCTATGTGTTCTCTCTTAATACTATTATCATCTTCTTCCATTCTGTTATGCACTTAACAGCTGCATTTTTAGGACTTTTAAAACTGCTTTTATCCAGGTGTTTTTCAAGAGCATAGATCAATCAAATGTTGGTATTTGAGATTCATGTTAATAAAACAAGGAATGGAACATCCACACTATTTATGGATTAAAGGGAAAAATACCATAGTTAGGAATTCTGGATTTGGTTCAAAAAGAAAGTTTATATATGGATCAGATTGGACCAATTTAATAATTTTGGAATATATAGAACCAAAAGGATATACCAAGATCTTGTAACTATGTTCCAAAACTGGCATTGACCTTTGGCTAACCAATAAGATATAAAAAGAGCTACAATCACATGAGTTAATCATACAAATAGAAAGGCTTAGAGTAAAATCAAAGGCATGTATGTATACTATAGCATTATGCTGGAGGGTTTTTGTGACCTGTTTCTGCAGCAGTGACCCTGATATTAGATCTACTTGATAAATACGTTATACAAAAACATATGATTGGAAGGCAATAGCTAGAAAGCCAAATAAAGGGGGTAGTTTTAAATCTTAAATGCCATATAGAACCCAGGTTTCCCAACACACTACATGGGACTGTACATAGTTTAGAGAAGGGCATTCATCTGAGAGAGGGACAAAGATGTAGTTGATGCCTCCCTACTGCAAGAGAGGATTCTAGCAAGCAGGTCATCCTGATAAATCAATGCACATCTCCTACTAAAAGAAAATTGTACCTAAAGCCATGTCTCACCCATTTAAACATGAAAAATTGCAAATAAAAAATATGGCACGTTTGGTTCAAGGGGTCGTGGTGTAATGGTAATGTAGGAGACACTCTTATGGGTTCAACCCACATTCAAATTTTTTCCCCTCTCCTTCTCCACTCCCCTCCACAACAACCACAATAAGGCATCCCATAACTTCAAAAGACATGAATTCCATATACACGGAGTTGGATGCTAGAGATTCATTTAGTAGTGCCAAAATTAGTGTACTTTCTTGTAATTCCAGCTCCTGCCAGATGGTTAACATTGATTTTGTGGAGTCTGTTGTCTCTAAAGCAAGGTAAAGCAAGGTTCACAATAGTACCCTTATAGGAACATCCACATAGATTTTATGTTGGATTCTATATTATGCTCTTTATAAAAATCTTGCAGCAAAAAGTTATTATAAATGCTTGATATACTCTGGCTATAAGTGTAAAATGGGTACACATTTGATCCTGAGATGACAAAAAGATTTTGGCCATGTTCTAAATCTTGTTGAACTTTTACCTGTGAAAATGGTTTCTATATATTTCCTTTTCTTGGTGCTCATTTTTGTCATATAAGACCTCTAGTTGATGACAGATGGACAAAAAATTGCAGTGAAAATAGAAAAGTTGGGCCCATGTCAGTTATGAGCTATATTTTTATGTAAAATAATAATATTTAAATGAATGCATCTAATAAACAATTCATAATATAGGAAGCATTAATGGAAGGTATGGAATCAATTCACTCCCCGTGGAATAAGTCACAGCTCAAAGGGGCAAGAACTCATTATGAAAAGGAAGAAGTAGCCAAAGGAGGCATGCAAGTTCTTGCCAAGGTGGAGGAGTTGAGAAAAATAATTAGCAAAGGAAAAATAGACCAATGGTAT
Source organism: Chamaecyparis obtusa (assembly GCA_027943335.1). Taxonomy (NCBI): domain Eukaryota; kingdom Viridiplantae; phylum Streptophyta; class Pinopsida; order Cupressales; family Cupressaceae; genus Chamaecyparis; species Chamaecyparis obtusa. The sequence continues at coordinate 121,081 of BSBK01002706.1, forward strand.
GGTGATTAACTAATTTCAAGCTATTAGCCTTATTGTTACAATTTAGTTTAAGAAGATAGTATAATTAAATTAGGTTGATACTTATGTATTATCAACATTCTGGAGAGATATATGGTGAGAGAATAATTCTAGCTACAAAGGCATGAGAACTTTCGTTTCATATAGTACTATTAACAACTGAAAAGATTCAATACTTTGTATGATTGATGAGGTAAGAGGAACAAATTTTTATTTTTCTAAGTACTTACTTTTGAGATCTTAGAATTTCTATTGTATCTAAAAAATATTAATCAATCGGGAAAGCAATTATAAAGTTTAACAATGAATACCATTATCTAGTTTGTGATGGCTAAAACAAAGTTTGATTTGTTGCTAAGTTAATGTCTTCAATATTTTTTATTTGAACTGATTATGTTTTTGGGTTCTATGAATCCTTACTGAGAATTGGAGAGCCTCTCAAGGTTCCATGTTGATTTGAGTTCATTGACAACAAGTTATCTTGAAATGTCGAGCTATGATTTGGACTATTGGTTGGTTGAATGGATCATTCAGGATCCTATTGAAGATTAATTTGGCTTTTATGTTGATTTCTCTCTTGAATCACCCTCTTATTATGTTTGTCACCTTGGAGTTGAACTACTTTCACATCCTATTGTCCAAGTCTATTTAAAGTGATGTGTGACAACACTATAAGCTCTAGTGCTACTTGTACAGCTGAAAGAGTTGGAACTCAAAACTTATATTGGAAATCAACAAAGGCACTTGAAAGTGCTTCTGCCAATTGGCCAAATGCTACCCTAAATCCCAATACTATTTAAAAGTGCCTCTTGTTCTGAATCAGCTTTAATCAAGTAGTCAGTAGAGTTTTGTAGTATCTCATAATACACTAATTGTTCTAGAGATAGATGATGCATCAATTGCTTAGGTGATGGCAGAGTGTGTGTAGTGGAATCCCTTTTGGGGCTTCTAATGCCACACTAGCATGAAGAATCATAAACCAGGCTACTTGAAGCATTGTTTAACAATATTAAAGTGCAAGATTCAAAAGTATCAATATATGCTATTTCTCCTCTATCATAGTATTTCTTGATCCATAGACCCAAGCCCAGCCTACCAGATTATTGACTATAATTGCTCTAAAATACAATTTTAAAAGTGATGGCCTTGTCAAAACAATTGCCATGCATTAGTTATACTGCTTAAGGATAAGCCAAATGATGAAATCATAATGGTGGCAATTTGTGTATTACTAAATTTAGTCATGCACGGTAGGAGAAATAAGTGTGTTGTTGCAGAAGCATGGGGCAATCTGATTAGTTGAGCTGCTTGAGGATAATGATGAAATCACAATGGTGGCAATATGTGTATTGCAACCATTTAGTTATGCATAGTAGAAGAAATAGGTGTGCTGTTGTGGAAGCATGGGGCAATCTTCTTGTGGAATATTTTCTTAGATCAAACAGTTCTGATATGGCTCAAAAAGCATGGCCAATAATACCCTTCAAGAATGTGTCTAGTGAGTTCATAAGGCTTTGACAGGTAATCTATTTACAGTGACTGTTAGAATGTTAGATGATGTCATTTCTAGGTAATTCTCTTAATCTTTTCCCAATTCTAGATTCTTAATATTACCATTTATTACTATTGAGCAGTGGTAATTTTGTTTTGCTTCAGCTGTTAGTGTTCATGACTTCATTGATGTCATAGCATTTAAATACGTATTTTGTGATGGTTTTTTTAAGTTTTCTATTTTTTCATTTGATGGATTGGCACAATAATTTATTATATTTCTTGTTTTAGTTTGTAGTTGCCTAATATCTGTGAAGTCTCTTCCTTATTGGGGCATATACCTCTGCTGGTACTAAGAGTGCTATGTTTGAATTTTTTCAGTAGGACTATGATCTTTTCTCCAGTGCAAGAGTACCCTCAATCTGTACAATGTTGTGCCTTCAATTTTTTCTTATGGTAAACAAATCAATTATACATGAAATTTACCAAATTACTACACAATTTAATCGAGAAGCTTTCTTGACTAATTACAATTGACTGTGGAAACTTTGTACTTTCAATATTTACCAAATTTTTAGTTACACAATTAGTAACTACTAGTTTTCCACATTTTCAATTGTTGTAAGGGGTAGCTACAATGTCTTGATATTTCACATTATCATTCTTATGGCTTGCAATTTAACTTTTAAGCACAGATTCAATGGGTGGCAGTTCAGTCAAATTTGTTAGCCTATAAGAGCATATATGCTTTTGTATTGGAATATTTGGCTTCCTAAAAGGTCATTGCCCCATAGAATGGCTCGACTATAAGTTTCTTATCTGGTAATGGTTTTCTTGAGAATTTTTACAAGAAAATAACAGTAAATTGATCCCGGGAAATTAACAGTAAGATGATCCCAAGAACATTTGGCTTCATAATAAGGCCATTGGCCCATGGAATGGCTCTACTATAAGTTTCTTATCTGGTAGTGGTTTTCTTGAGAATTTTTAAAATAAATTAACAGTAAGATTATCCATATTATCCTAAAGTCATTTTTGTGGGAGTCAGCCAAATTTGTTAGCCAATAAAAGCATATATGCTGCTATATTTTTATAAGAAATTAATAGTAAGTCTGTAAGATGATCCCACAAAATAGAAATTTAGAAAATTCCAGCTCCCTATTACAAGTTTTTTAGGACTTCCCTAAATGATCTGTAGTAAACTTCTAAGGAAATGTCAAATTTCTTCTACATAGAAGCAAACACTAGCAAATACATTTCTAATATCTCATGGGATTCCTATACAGGTAAATTAGACTAGTAGCTCCCTACGTGATTGTGTTTATACTTCTATTTTTTGAAGGACCTTTGGGTAGACATCAATAGTCCTAAAGTCATTTCTATTCAAAATTACATGGTTCACAACACTATGGTCCATAAAACTAGTTGTATTATTGATAAAGTCAAGAGACTGTTTGGTTAGCAATTTATAACTTTGTGATCTAGGGATGTTGTCCTTGAGAACATTTACAAGAGATTAACAATAAGATCATCCCAGGAAAATAAGATTCCAACTCCCTGTTTTAGTGTTTCAAGACTAGGTCCTAGAGGATCTGTAGGAAACTTCTCAGGAAAAGTCAAGTACATGGAAGCAAGCTTTGGGAATTATATTCTTGAAGACATGTGTGTAGTTAATTCTCTCTTCTGCCCCTTTGTTTATTCAGGCCCTATTTCAGGGGATTCCAATACAGGTAAAATTAGACTTGTGGCCTGCTATAGGATTGTTTATGTACTTCTATTTGTGGAAGGATCTTTCGATAGACATTCACAGTTCTAAAATCTTTGCAATTCAAAATTACCTAGTTCACAATGTTGCAGTTCATAAAACTAGTTGTGTATTTGACTGGTTAACAGATAGGTCACTTATCAATTTAAACAGACTCACCTTTTATATTCAATGATTTATAAGTGTGTCACTATATTTATTGATGATGGCCCTAAAGTCCATACCTTTTCATGAAAGTATTCCTTATTGTATAAGTCTGAATTTTGTTTTATTAAATAAAATTTAGTCCTGTGTGATTCAATATAGTTCTGGTATTATTTCTTTACTATCTATACTCTAGACTCTAAATATTGTAGTTCCATTCCAAAAAATTTAGATTTTGGTGGATAATAAAAAATCAAGAAAAGAAAATAATTGCATATTTTTAGGTCCAAATTATACAAAGTTTTTCATGTACATGTGTTTTTGTTTTGATCAGTTTAGATCAAGTTCAGAATAGTAAGAGATTCTCAAATTACCAGACCATGGAGGTAAGTATGAATCCAACAAATAATTGTGCACTTGAAAATAAGTATGGACAAGACACACAGGAAAAGAAAAGTAAAATGTAAATACTTCCTTTTCAAAAAACCAATAATAGGACATA